>ML099898.1:74227-119815 GCA_003697995.1 Taxidea taxus jeffersonii | reverse complement strand
CCCTTGCCTCTTCCACCTTGCCTCCGTGGTCCAGAAGCCCACCCCCATCTGTGGCCCAGCCAGGCTTCCTTAGAAACTGCCACCATCATTTGCTGTTTTTTCCTTTATTTCCCCCCATCCTTTAAGAAAACATGGTTTTTAAAACATACTTTAAATATACATGCTTTTAAGAAACGTAGTTATAATTATAGCATATTACCATTTTCAGTTCTGTGATTTTTTTTCTCTCAACATTTCTGCGTATCCTAAGTATTTTTCTTACTGCTCTGTAGTTTTCGAAAACATCATACTAGTGCCTTCATAATATTCCACAGAGTACATAGATGTGCCATAATTCACCAAACCCTTCCCTTTCTGTTAACTTTTTAGGCTCCCTCACTTGAGTTTTTTCTATTTAAAAAAAAAGGAAAAAAACACTGCAAAGAACATCTCTGCACATATGTTTCTCCATATTTTGGTTTGTTTCCTTGGGCTACATGCCCAGAAATGGAGTTCCTGAGAAGTATAGGAATTTAAAAATGTTTCCTCATAGCAGTACATTGCCTGGAAGAATTGTAGTATTTTAAAATCCCATCCATGATGAATAATCCTACCAGGCCCATTTTATAGGGGAAACAAAACTGCTGCCTCATTTTAATTCGCTCTCATCTGATAATATCTTAGAGCAAACATTTTTCCTCTCTTTATTGACCCTCTGGTGAATTTTAAGTCCTTTTTTCACCTTTTTTAAGGGTCTTTTAAAAGTTAACTAAATATATTTTTATAAAATAAATAGTCATGTTCAGGTTTTCTTGTTAGTGTGTTTATTTTTTACTTACATTTTATTCTATTGAGGTTATGACTTGTTTTTCTACTCAAATCTTAATTTTTTCTTTCATAATTTTCTTTTTCCTCCTAAACCTAGAATGGTCATTCTCTTTCAAGGCTTTAACACACACACACACACACACACACACACACACACACACGTTTGGAGGGTGGGTACATGGGTGGATCTCTTATATTTAAGCTGGTAATCCCATCTGGTATGTATTTGGGATTATAATTTATTTTAGGTTGGGATATACTTGATGCTATTCCAAGTTAGCACTTTTTTCACTTATTGATATGTGGTTCCTTTTTCATGTGTTAAATTCCTATATGTGGAAAGCCTGAGTGGCTCAGTCACTTAAGCATCTGCCTTCCGCTCAGGTCATAATCCCAGGGTCTTGGGATGGAGTCCTGCATCGGGCTCCCTGCTCAGTGGGGAGTCTGCTTCTCCCTCTTCCTTTCCCCCTGCTATTCCTCTGCTTATGCTTTCTCACATTCTCTCTCTCAAATAAATGAATAAAATCTTTAAAAAAAATCCTGTATATAATAGGGTCTATTTCCAGACCATTTATTTTTCACATACTATTATGATTCTTGTTATTGTGGTGTTGTACTATTTTAGTAATTGAAGCATTAAATTGTAGTAAGGTATAAAATCTGGGAGACTTAGGTCCCCTCCATTACCCTTAATTTGTATTATTTTCTTTAATAGGCAGACTTGTTTATTTCATCAGGTGGACCTAGAATTATTTTTTTCAAATGCCTCCAAAACACCAATGAACTTAAAATATGTTATTTCAGTCTGCTTATATATTCCACCTATTTGTCAGGTTCACCTCTATTTTTGAGTGTTTGTAGGGTTTATATGGGTTACAGAGTCTTCATTACAACTATTTTTAAGTGTTCTGTAATTTTTATTCTATTGTGTATGTACTCTTCCCTTTCACCATATTTTCAGCTGGTTAGTGCTAGTACATGAGAATATTTTATTACTTTTTTAAAAATTTAAGTAGACTCCACACCCAGCATGAAACCCAAGGTGGGGCTTAAACTCACCAACCTGAGATCAAGACCCGAGCTGAGATCAAGAGTCAGATGCTTAACCAACAGTGCCCCTAAGAATATTTTTGATTCATTTGTGGTCATGCTGAAATCTTTTATTTATTCTTAATAATTAACTTATTAATAATGAACTTATTTATTCAATGCCATTATTTTATCAGCCTATAGTACTTCGGTCTCTTTCTTGCTAATATTTGTATTTCATGCCTTCTGACATTGTTCAGAACTCCTCAAAATGGTATTACATATTGTTGTCAGTAGGGACATTTTTGTTCCATCCCTGATTGTAGCAGGTGCACGGTTTACCTGACTATAGTGCCAGATAGTTAGGTCATTGTTTCAAAGCAGATGCTTTTCAGTCTTGTTAAGGAATCGCTCTTGTATTTTAAAATGTATGGGGAAGGAAAATGCTGCCCTTTGTGCAGGTGGCTTAGACTGTTACAGGGCTATTGAATTCTGTTTGCCTGTATTTTAAATCCTAAGTAGTGAAATTGTCGGGAGCAGGCTTGCACACTCCTATCCCCTGGGGAGCTTTAAAAATCAGTAGTTTTGGACCTACCCTGAAAGATTCTGATTTCTTTGTGTGCGGGTATGTGTGTGTGGGTGTGGATACGGCCCAAGCAACAGGAGTTTAAAAAGCTCTGTAGTTGATTCTCATGGGCAGCTGAGGTGAGAACTCCTGCTCCATAGTTGACTTTTTTAATGGTCTGTCTGTCAGGTATTGGAATTCACTTCGTGGCTTTCCATCTGTTCGGGTATCCAGGGGAGTTGTGTAATGGGGTAATTTTCTTTTCTTTGAAAGTTTGAAAGAATCCATTCGTAAATCATCCTGGCTGGAGCTTTTCGTTCTGACAATTCTTTGGTAATTTTTTTTCTACTTCTTACTTGGTTATGGTTCATTCATTGCGTTTTGATAATTCGCAGTTTTTACAAAAATCACTAATTGGGGTTTTAAAAGTTCTTTCTTTTTTTTTTTTAAAGGTTTTTTAAAATTTATTTGTTATTTGACACAGAGATAGAGAATACAAGTATGAGAGCAGCAGACAGAGGGAGAGGGAGAAGCTGAGTTCTCTGCTGAGCAGGGAGCCCGATATGGGGCTGGATCCCAGGACCCTGGGATCATGACCTGAGCCAAAGGCAGCCACTTAACTGACTGAGCCACCCAGGCGCCCCTAAAAAAGTTATTTTCATAAAAGCTTGCATGATATATTAAGATGATTTATATCTTATAATTTATTAAATTTTTATGTTATGCCATCTCTTCTTTCTGACTTTATACTTTGATTATCTTTGTGAGAATTTTATCTGTTTTATTTATTAAAGAAGCTCTTGGATCTATGTATTGTAGTTGCTTTTTTTTCCCCTTTCAAATTCTTCTATTTATGCTCTTATCCTGTTTGTTTTTTACTTGTGTTCCTTATGACAAATTTTTACACTTCCGAAAAGTTTTGCTCAATTCATTGCTCGTGGAATGAAAACTCTTGACTGCATTTCAGAATTACCTGGGTTGCTCTTAAAAAAATGCCCCTCTTACCTGATGTGATGTGGGCTGGGAAAGAAGGGTCATTTTTGGTGGAAAAAAGGTATTTTTATTAAAGCAGGGGGACAGGACTTATGGGCAGGAAAAGCTGCAATGATTGTGGGGAGCAATCTATGATCTACTTGTAAGTTGGGTGTGTGTGTGCAGAGATAAAGGATGTTTCTGAAAGGATTTTCATATGTTAGAGAAGACTCAGGAGATCCTGGAGGTCTGGTTATTGTCAAGCTAAGGTTGCTTTTTGCCTGTAGCAAAACATTAGTGTTTTTTTATTTTTGGTTTTAAACTTTTTTATTATGTTCAGTGCAGAGAAAGACAAGCATTGTATGGTGTCACTCATATGTGGAACATAAGCAAAGCATTAGTATTAAGGCAGTTGGGAGTCCCTGGAGGAATGTCACACTCTACCTGTCTCAAGTATTTTTCAATAGGCTGCAAGTCGTGAGATTTAATTTTATCTACATTTCTTTTGCCTTTGTTCTCCTCATCATTACCTGCCCCCAAGATTCTGATTTAATTTATTTAAGCTTGGGTCTGGTTGTTGTCATCATTATCTTATTCTTCTGCTTCCCTTCCCCTCCCTCCTAAGTTTCTGATTTAATTTACTTAGGCTTGGGTCTGGTTCATTTGTTCTTTCTCTCTCTTTTTCTTTTTTTCTTATTTCATAATGCAGAGCCAAGGCTGAGAATAGCTGAGTTAGAACATTGAACTGAGTAAGCTCTCTTTAACTCTAAATTCTTTTATGTAATAATCTAGACCCAGTAATTCACCCAAGATGATGGATTTACCTAATTTTTATGGGTTTGTACATCTTTAAATTTTATTAGATTCTATACTTAGCATTTGTATTTTTTAAAAATTTTATTTATTTATTTGTCAGAGAGAGGGAGAACACAAGGAGGCATAGAGAGAAGCAGGCTCCCCACTGAGCAGGGAGCCCCATGCCGGACTCCATCCCAGGACCCTGGGATCATGACCTGAGCCGAAGGCAGCTGCCTAATGGACTGAGCCACCCAGGTGTCCCTTAGTATTTGTATTTTAAAATTTACCTTTAGCACAATAATCATTAGTGAGAATTTTTGTTTATAGTTCCATAGTACATTTCTAGTTATATTTGTGATTCATGACTAGAACTTACGTAATTTCTCTATGTCCAATTTATTAGAATTTTTCGTAAATTAGCTTGTGTAGGGGAGGGAAAATCATTTTCCTTTTGCCCTTCTAGCTGCTTGAGCTAAGATGCCCCTGTAATACAACACAGAATAACAAGAAAAAAAACCAAAAAGTAGTTTAGTAACCTGTATACTTCCTGTGTACATGGGAGAGATGCAGGAAAACTGAGTAACTCCCACAAATGGCTCAAGCCAGTGCCTTAAATACCATCTCCAGCTAAGGATGGGGAAGAGGGTGTTGGGGGTGGCAAGCCAGTTGTTGTGGGAGTGGGGGGCTGGGAGGCTGAGGGAATGGGGGGGTTATCAGGCAAAGCACAGTAAACAGAGGTAGGGTTGTTTTGCAGACTTAAGTCCCTGCCTTCACCTCTAATATGAGTTTCTAGAAGTGTTTGCTGCTCCTCTTTTTCTGGGTTCAGAGAAGGAGACACCCTTACAAATGGAGATTTTTCTTATACATGTAAATGTCTCCTACCAATGGGTCACTTTTACTTGGATATCAGAACAGGTCTGCCTGCCTTTTTTTTTTTTAACTATTTATTTGAGAGCTGTTTCTTAAAATGAATCAGTTTAAGGTAAGTCTTAGGCCAAAGAAGCATTTTTTTGGGGGGGTGTCATATTGTTTCTCTTCATGTATGATAAATTTCTATAAATATCTCATTGCCATGTATAAGGGAGCCATCCTTTATATGCAGTACCAGATCTTTTACAGTTTATATTCTTAATTCTAAGACTCTATAATCATAAAAGAAATCACTGGCTTAATCACAGCTTTTGCAGGAAGAACGAACACCAACACATGAAATGTATAGAATTTGTATTGTCTACCAACCTTTAACAGCTATGCATTTATCTGTACTATCATATACCTTCTTCTTTAGGACCCCATGATTTGTCTGAGCGTTTTTCATCAAACAGAACCCAAGCATCATTTTCAACTTAGACTAGTGATGCTGGTCTCTTTATAGACTGTTGAGCCTTATTGAACATTACTGGTGTTTCATCTCTTTCCTGACAGTTTCTCTCAAAATTCGGCTGTAAATTTTTGACACTTCGATGTTGAGTTTCTGAGTAATACAGACTTTATGACTCATGCATTGGTCACACCAACCTCACCACCTTTAAAAATTCTCTGATTTATTTAGAGCGATTCAGCTCCGCCTTTTGCCTCGGGATTGCATTGCGTAGCCTGTGACGGACAGTCAGTCTTCTGCACGCAATTATTTTGTGTGGCAGGGCTGCATCAGACAGTAATCATTCTGAAAACAATTTAAGTGGAAATTAGGAATCCAAATCGATGTTAAAATCCAGCTATTTGGGATAGGCAATGCAAAGTGAGCAGCTCAATTGACGCGAAATAGGATTAACTCTTTCTCTGCCAGGCGAAATTTACACCTTACATCAAGTTAGAACCCAGGGCCCAGCGGCTGAAACACACTCCTGGATGCCCTGAGCATCTTCTGCCTTTTGTTGTAAGAAGATCCTGATTTCTGAAATCTTAACACTTCAGATGTTTCCTTTATAATGAAGAAATGCCATGTATCTATTATTTAAAACTAATTGATTTCAGATTTTATATCCTCTAGGCTAGCATCAGAAATTCAAATTGCCTTGGGGGCTCAAGCAGGTAACCTTGTATAATAACAGTAGGGCTTGCAGAAGCCTGTGGGGAACTGACGATCACATGCTCTGCCAACTGATATTTACATTCCGTTTTCAAGAAAATTACAGCCAATTACATCCTGTAGGACCTTATTTATCTAATCTCTGCTTGACATCACAAATTATGATGAAACCCTGTATCATAATTATATTTCTATAAATTGTTATTTCTAGCAGGTTTTTATTTTAGGTCCTCCTCTCTGGAGACTCTGGTACTTCACGTTCCTCTGTGATGAGGTGTTTTATCTTGGTGAGATCACTTTTAACCTATTTGGTGTCTCTTCCCTGGTATTCTACTTCGCTACATTTTACAGTTCCTTCTCTTCCTTTTCTATCTTTTAGTCTCTTCTGCTCCTGACTTGCTCTCTGCCTTTTGTAGGGGAGGAAAAGTCCTATTCCCTCCACCTTCTAGGTTCTTAGCCGAGACACCCCTGTAATAAAGAGATTAGCAGGAGAAAAAGACAAACAAAAGCTTAAGAAAGTATTCACCTGGAGGAGGCCCAAGAAAACTGAGTAGCTCCCCAAAACGGCCCAAGCCCCCACCTTAAATACCATGAAAACAAAAGGCGCTGAGGGTGGGGAGTCAGTTACAGGAGGTTGCCAGAAAAGGCACAGTAAGTAAGGGTAAAGTTGTTAGGTAGCTTTTAAAAAGACTTATTTATTTAGTTGAGAGAGGGAGCTAGCGAGCAAAAGTTGGGGGGGAGGAGGGCAGAGGGAGAGAAATCTCAAGCAGATTCCCCACTGAGTGCAGAGCCCTAGCTGGGGCTTGGTTTCACCACCTGTGAAATCATGACCTGAGCCTAAATCAGGAGGCAGATGCTCAGCCAGCTGAGCCACCAGGTGCCCCTGTTATGCAGATTTAAGTTGTTGTCTTCTCCTTTGATAGGAGTTCCTAGATATTTAGGGTCTTTTCTTCTGGGTACAGAGGGGGAGACACCTTACAGATGGAGATTTCCTGCATAAATATAAGTGTCTCCTACAGAAGCTTTGTTTTCAGAGCTGCTCCTGTGTTTGCAGTTTTGTTTTTTTAAAATAACGAGTCTAAAATAATTCTCATGCCAAAGAGGTGTATTTTGGTGTGACAGATTCTGCCGTCCTTCATTTTCATGCTGGAGGCTGGTGGCCCTGTGTCCTCAGGGACCAGAACATGAAATAGCAGTCCATCCCTCTTCCATTGAAGCCCAGCCTAAAATAATGTCTTTTATTCTCTCTTCCTTTTTATTTAGCATCCTTCATTCTCTTTTAATGTGTTATTTGACTGTGAAATATTTAATGATCATGTAAATGACAGTGTTGTCAACTAATCTATGCCAGTTTACTCATTCACAAATTTATACCAATGGTATTCAATATATAGAAGTAGGTGAAAGTGATAAATATTCCCTCCATGCTTTCCTATCCAACTACAAAGCAAAAAAAAAAAAAAAAGTTTCAGATTGAATCTAAGGGTTCTTTGTCCAGAATCCAGGTTCTTTGTCTGGTCTAATAATTAGATTGCCATAAGACAGATCAACAAGAGAAAAAAAAAATTACATGCCTATGGGAGCCCCACAAAGATGTGGAGACTCAGACAGGTAACTGAGGCTTGTCTACCATCCAGAACTAAGGAAGAGGGTGTAGGGGGTCTGAGACTTCAAAGAGGAGGAAGTCAATTGACAAGATGAGAAGAGCAAATATTTGGTAAACAAATGTTTGCCATGCCATGCAGATGAGTCTTTCTGAGAGAAAAAGTTTTCTCTGGTAACGGCTTGTTTGCTGGTACAGGGTCCCTATCTAAATACTTGGAAGCAGTAAAAGGGGAGGTAAAAAGTTCATCTGGAGTCTGCTGGGCCCCAGTTGTCTTCAGGTTGAAATAACCTACAGGCCAAAGTGGCACATTCTGGGATGGCCTGTTCTGCTTCCTTTTACTCCCTATACTGAAAGCTCAGAGAAGCTCCAGCTCTTTTGCCCTTTTAGGCTTTCCAGTATTTTTTTTCTCCTTTACTTTTTAAAAATTGAGATACAGAATTTGCCATTTTAATATGTCCAGCACAATTCAGTGTCCAACATCTTTTTCTTTTAAATATTTATTGGAGAGAGAGAACGCGAGAGGAAATGCGAGTGAGGGGAGAAGCAAGGGGAGCAGGGGAGAGAATCCTTAAGCAGACTCCCTGTTGAACGAGGAGTCCTACACAGGGCTCCATCTCAGGATCCCAAGATCATGACATTAGCCAAAATTAAGAGTCAGATGCTCAACCATCTGAGCCACCCAGGCACCCCAACATCTTTGTTATTAATTGAGGCAAAATTGACATAAAATCAATCATTAGCCATTTTTTAAAGTGTGTAATTTAGTGCCATCTAGTATATTCACAGTGTTGTGTAACCATCGCTTCTAACCAGTTCCAAGACATTTTTATCACCCTCAAAGGAAACCGTATACCCATCCAACAGCATCTTACCGGAAGTACTCACTCAACACAAATAGGACAGCATTCTAGAAGTGGGTTTAGCTAACCTTCTAACTGGAGGCAGGCCAGATGACTTTTCTAAGAAAACAACTAAACATAGGACCATTTTGGAATGAAGCCAAAGGTGACATTTTGAAAGGAAAGAGATCTCTGGGTTCACTAGATTCTTAGAGCCTGTTCTAGTAAAGACAGTGCCTCCTTTTTAACTGATCCGTTCATTTTGAATATAGTCATTTAACTAAGTACGACTCATTTCTCACATCCTATATGGTAATTAACAACATTTCATGTGTTGATCAAATATAAACTACTGAGGCATTTTGTCAGCCACTTCTGAAGTGTGGGCTTCTGATAGAAATTTGCTACTCCTGGAGCATATACTCCTAATTAGGGTAACTTAGCACCCTGAGAGGGTAGATGATACCTAATAGACTGACTCATACATAGGACATTTTCCATGTTGAATTACTATAGTATTATATCATATACACCATTAACTTTTGCAAATCTAATTACAAAAATTGATTAAAAAATGAGTTTAGAGGGAGTATTAAAATGGAGCTCTGAAGGAACATGTGTCCCAAGGCAAGCTTGAAAGCATGATCGGGTTGCTATGTTGAGAGTGGATTCCAATGGTTAAAGATACTTATTATTCATACAACATGGCACCTAAGCCCAAGGAATCTATCTCACATGGTCTTCAACATGGAAGAAAAATGGACTGTGTTATACTTACTGAGAGGCCCAGTTTTCCTAAATGTAACCATGATCTCTGATTTTTACTCTACTTCATTTTATTTTTTTAAAGATTTAATTATTTGAGAGAGAAAGAATGAGAGATGGAGGGCATGAGCAGGAGGAGGGGGAGAGGGAGAAGGAGAGAAGTAGACTCCCCTTTGAACGCAGAGCCCGACATGGGGCTCAACATCGGGCTCCATCCCATGCTCCTGGAATCATAACCTGAGCTCAAATAAAGAGTCAGCCACTCAGCTAACTGAGCAACCCTTATTTTTACTGTAATTACTTTAAAATCCACCTCTGCTACCTGAATCCCTCTCCAACACTCCCCTCCTGCCCAGCACATACACAGTGTAAGATGAGACTTGTCGGCATTAAGCTAGGATCTTTGAATTTCCTGAAGAAGTTTAAGGTGGGCTCTCCAGTGCACTCAGAGAATTTCAGATCTGCCTATTGAAAGAATATTTAGAAAGAATATTATCTTGTCTGTATAGTAGTACCCCCCCATCCATGGGGTATATGTTCTAAAACCCCCAGTGGGTGCCTGAACCACAAGTAATACTGAACCCTATATACACTGTTTTTTTTTCTTATGCATACATGCCTATGATGAAGTTTAATTGGCAAAATAAGCACGGTAAGAGATTAATAACAATAAGTAATAAAAAAACCATTATAACAATGTACTGTAATAAGTTATGTGAATGTGGTCTTTCCCTCAAAAATATCTTACTGTACTCACCCTTCTTCTTGTGATGACATAAGATAAAATACCGGGACGCCTGGGTGGCTCAGTTGGTTAAGCAGCTGCCTTCGGCTCAGGTCATGATCCCAGCATCCTGGGATCGAGTCCCACATCGGGCTCCTTGCTCGGCGGGGAGCCTGCTTCTCCCTCTGCCTCTGCCTGCCACTCTGTCTGCCTGTGCTCGCTCTCTCTCTAACAAATAAATAAAATCTTTAAAAAAAAAAAGATAATAAAATACCTACATGTTGAGATAAAGTGAGGTTGATGGTATACGCATTGTGATGTAGTGATAGGCTCCTATTTTTTTTTTAAGATTCTACTTATTTATTTGAGAGAGCATGAGAGGGAAGAGGTCAGAGGGAGAAAGACTCCCCACTGAGCAGGGAGTCTGATGTGGGACTCAATCCTGGGAGTCCAGGATTATGACCTGAGCCGAAGGCAGTTGCTTAACCAACTGAGCCACCCAGGCGCCCGCTCCTATTTTTTTTTAAAGATTTTATTTATTTATTTGAGGGGGAGAGAGACAGAGGGAGAGGGCAAGAGTGTGGGGGAAGGCAGAGGGAGAGAGAGAAGCAGACTCCCCACTGAGCAGGGAGCCTGATGCAGGGCTTGATCCCAGGACCCTGGGATCATGACCTGAGCTGAAAGCAGCAACCCAGGTGCCCCAGTGGTAGGCTCCTTTTGACCTAAACATATGGCAGAGGGAGGGTCATCTGCTTCTGGACCCAGCTGACTGCCAGTATCTAAAACTGTAGGGTGCAAAACCGTGGCTAAGCGGGGAGCCTACCGTAACCTACATCTAGAATCCCATTGTGAAATTCCAAAGCCAGAAACTAGATCAGTTTATAGTAGAACTGAATGATGGATTTGTGGCGTGAATATTATTTCCTTATTCTAACTAGGGAGTGATGCAAATATAATCTTTATATATGGTAACTTCGATTGTGTGTCTGTTCTCAGAGCTGATGTGTAAAATGTCTTTGTAAAAATCTCAACTTTTTGCTTTTAAATTAACAAGTATGCAGGCAGGAGATGTATTGATTCTGAGTTTGCTGAAATTTTTTCATTTCTTAGTTTCTAATTATGATTCCAACAGGTATTATCTTTTGATGCCTATTTAGAAGACGAAGTACCTGATAAAAGCCAAGAAAACTATAGAATAAGACGCTATAAAATCTACTTCTACCTTGAAGATGACACAATTCAAGTAAACGAACCAGAGCTGAAAAATAGTGGAATGCCTCAAGGTATCTATTTAAAGCAGAGTTATGCTTCTCTTACTTCCAACACCTGCCTTTATATACTGTCTTTCTCTAACTTTTCAGGAAGTACTGTGTACCACTTAGGTGTCTAACTTGTTGGTGACAATGAACATAAACATGCTGGTAGCTTGTAGTCATTGATGGTGACTTCCCTCCTTTTTACTCCCCACACCTCATCATGGTCCGTTTCACTCACTCTTGTATGGCATATTCATTTTCTGTCAGGCGTTGCTCTAGTCGGAGCCGACTTTCCTGTGTATCTGGTCTTTTCACTATGACCATATTACTGCCTTCGCGACAGTTTCCCGGAGAAGAGAGGAGACTGTTGTCCACTGCCCCTTCCAGATCTGTATTCTCTCTTCTTTCTTGAATTCGCTGCTGTTGGCTTCAGCTACCCTCTCCTCATACCTGTTCTCTCGGGACTTTGATGGTTCTTCAGGAGCAGAGGGTCATTGCTCCTTCACCCCCGTGTGCAGTCACCTTTGTCCATGGTCCTTTTCAGTCGGACAAGAGTTAACTCTGTGATGTGGGCACCAGAGAAACTAATCCTAAATTGCATTCTAGAAGTAGGGTGGGTATCGGGGGAGATGACTGATTTCTTCTGTTTGTGCTCTGAGTCCTTCACTTGGGACAGTGCTGAGATCTGGATGTGTTCAGGGGACAGCAACCACGGTGGTAAAAGGACTGAAAACTTGTCGTATGTAAGGCAGAAGAGTGAAAAGGATATTTGTCCGTAAAGGGAAGACTCCGGTATGCCTGGTTAATGTCCTCAGGAACCTGAAGGGCTGCTATGGGGAGGAAGGGTGACCTAATTTTCTGTATCCTCAACACTAGGACCTGGGGGTCAGAATTTAGGTGGGTAAGAAGAAGAATTTTCTGGCAGAGAGCTGCCAGAGGTTGTGGTGGATGGTTCTGGATGAGCATGGTGGTCAGTGTTGGGTGTAGGGGAGGAGAGGGATGGCCTATATTTGTTTGGTCCTCGGTTTTCATGGCTGGCCTTGGGGGTAGGGTCAGGGGTTCTTTTTCACGGATAGCTTAGTAGAGGTATGGTGGGGAGGGGAGTCAGGTGTTTGTTTGGTGGTTAGTGTAGATGACCTTCAGAGGCCACTTCGAGCCCTCCGGAGTCATAATTCTTAGGTACATTTATTGTCCCTGTCTTTTCTAGTATTGCCATCTTTGGTAACTTAGGCTCTGAAATTGCCTTCTCCACTCTAGTCTCTACTCCTTTGACATTTCCTAATTGTTCACACCCACCACCCTTGTTCTCCATTCTGCTAGCAAAACATATCTTGAATTTTGTCTCTCTATGCCCTTTGCTATCCTCCAAATCCAAGCTGCCTTCGTTTCCTGACTAGAGGAAGGCAATAGCCTCCTGATAGGTCTCTCTGCATCCATTTCTGCTCCTCCTACAACTTATTCTCTACCCAGCAACCAGAGTATTGTGGGGGCTGTAACCTGAGGCATTGGTGGCCTCCACGAAGCATGCCTGCAGGCTTTCCCAGAGGCCACCAGGCCCAATGAAAATGCATCAATCACAGGGTGCACTAAAATAATTCAAAGTATACAATGAGAAGCAAGGGGAAAGAAATGGCATAAATTCACACAAACAGGACAAGGTACAGGTGCATGCAAGGATGACTCTACCTGAATCCAGGGGTGGGCAATGGTCCTGTCTGTCTTTGCTGTGTCAGTCTTTTCTGCCAGTAGTGTGGTTTAGAGACCAGAGTTGAAGTTCAAGCAAGGAGGACCCCAGACAGAGGGGACCTTGGGCTATTGGCACACACACTGCTGGAGAGACAGGGGGATAAGTGGGCCTGGCCACAGCTGTAGCTCACCAGTAAGCCTGCTGAATAGTCATGGGTTTTGTTTGTTTCTTGGGGAAAGGACACATGGGGCCAGAATGGGTGTCACCAATGAATGAGTGGCCAAATTAAGGCCTCATGAATACTGAGTACTCATGAATATTTACTGCTTTTGTATATTTAGTGCATCATGAATATTCAGAGACCAGGTGCCTCATATATATTTAATACATATGGAAAATTAATTATCTCCTGGTCTTTCCATCCCTTTCTTTATATGTTTGACATATGCATGTTCTATTTACTATCTACTTATTGTTGTTTAACACATCTTAGGAGTTTCAACCAATGCTGAATAAACTTTTTTCCTTAGTAACTACTTGTCTGGGCCCATTGCCTCCATGTTGATATACCACAATGGGTTCGATGGGGGAGAAACAGAGGAATTTGTGGACCGTGTGCCTCTGAGTATAAGGTGTGATGAGACAGTATGCAGAGGACTTTCTTCAGTGCTCATGAGACTGAGGTTTTCTTGGCATATAACTCCATTGCATCTGGATGATGAATCTGGGTCAGTCACCATGGCCAAGAAGTGTCTGTTGACACTGTGCTGGGTTTTGGGAGAATGGACAAAAGTAAGAAGACCTCCATCTCATAGAGCTTATGGGCAAGCAGTTTGGAGAGGGAAGGGTGCAAGGTGACTAGTCCAAGAATTCTGCAATTATTCCGCTTAGAACAAACAAAGATAGTGATGGTAGGAATAGAAAACAGAGGAAAGACTTTAGAGACATTTGGTTGGCAGACTTGATAGACCTTGACCAACAATTAAATATAGAGAATGAGGGAGGGGAATATCTAATGATAAAGTATCTACTTATCATTAGCTCACTTAATCCCCCAACGACCATCTAAAATAGGTCATTGTTAGCTTTTACAGAAAAAGGAACAGGTTTAGAGAGGTAAATTGCTTTATCTAAATCTTAACTGATTGCCTCAGAGCTCACTCTGTGGTTGAGGTTTTCAGTCACTTTGTGGTTGAAAAGATGGTGATGCATTTGCAAAACCCAGAAGCATGGAGCAAGGAGCAACACTGGGGGTGGAGGTTTGGTTATGTTTGTTTGGACACATGAAGCCTTTGAATGTGGGTTGGGACATCTGTATGGTGACACCCACCAGGCAGGTAGAATCTTGGGATGTGTTTTCAGAAAGAAAGTCAATATTGGAGATGTGGACCGGGAACCAAGGGTGCCCAGATCATGAACGGAATCATTTGGCTTATTCTGCCACATTGGAAGAGGGGCACTGTTGAGGTGGTGGAAGAAGGAAGAAGATTGGATATAGTGTCTGTACTTGGTTTTACTAGTGGAGGGAGAAAGTGAGGATTGGTAGAAGGAGATGATACGAAGTGCCCTCGTTGTTCTTTGTGCTCTGACATACTATCCACTCGTGGATCTTTTCATTTGGATGGAAGTATGATGCTCTGTAAAGGAACAAGAAGTCTTTAGACCCTTCAGAGTCTTTTTTAAAAAGATTAATTAATTTATTTAAGAGAGAGGGCGAGAGCACAAGCAAAGTGTGGCTTAGGTGGCTCAGTCGATTAAGTGTCTGCCTTTGGCTCAGGTCACAATCCCAAAGTCTTGGAATCAAGTCCCTGCATCGGGCTCCCTGCTCAGCAGGTAATCTGCTTCTGCCTCTGCCCCTCCACCTGCTTGTGCTCTCTCTCTGTGTCAAATAAATAAATAAAATCTTAAAAAAAAAGCAAGAAGCCTAGTAAGGGAATATCAGAGTAAAGCATTTAAGTGAACATAAATATGATAAATTTTTATAAATATATATTCTTACTAATATAAAATATTTATAAGAAAATATGTTCTCCTAAGGCAATACTGTCACTTACATACTTAAACACACTTAGGTAAACAAGATGTTCGTAGAGTTTAAAAGTTCTGAATTTTCTTTCTGTTCAGAAGTAATTCTTCTTACCTGTCAGAGAGAGAGAGAGAGAGAGAGAGAGAGAGAGAGAGAGCGTGCACACGATTCGGGGGTGGTGAGAGGCAGAGGGAGAAGCAAGCTCCCGCTGAACAAGGAGCCCGATGCGGCATTCGATCCCATGACCCTGGGATCATGATCTGAGCTGAAGGCAGATGCCCAACCAACTGAGCCAACCAGGGGGCCCATCTTGCTTATTTTTTGATGACCTTCCTCACATGACTTCAGATATACACAAATGACAGACAGGAGGTCACAGAATATCCTGAACATTATCAGTGACTTATATTTGTTATTTTCATTATTCCTTTTTAAGTGGAAGCTCATATTCCTGCAGCTTACTTCCCCCTGTCTAGTGAGTCTTTAGTTTTATTACACTATCCAAGAAGAAAAACAAAATGCAACCTCGATGAGGATCTTGGAAAGACTTTTATAAGAATTTTCAGTTCTCTCAGCCTCTTGATTTCAAATCTCGCATTGGCAGATTCCAAAGGTAAATCGGAGTTAGTCATAATGATTTATTTGAAATTAATTCTTAGGTGAGTAGGGGGGATTGTGATTCATAAAGACTCATGGTGGGGAAGAAAACCAATTCTGAGTAAAAGACAACTTTAAAGCCTCTTGAAAATTTCAGAATTTCTGATTGAGTCTCTGATCAGGCTCTCTCTGACCAGTTTCCCTGAGGGAAGGCGCAATTCGAAGGATATGTAGAGAATATATGGTCATCGTGATATGTATGACAAGACTGAATTTGCCGGCAGAGATACTTGGCAGGCTGTAGCAAGTGCTGTGGAAAGCAAACACAAATGACCACTCTATCATC
The DNA here is from genome assembly GCA_003697995.1 of Taxidea taxus jeffersonii. Taxonomy (NCBI): domain Eukaryota; kingdom Metazoa; phylum Chordata; class Mammalia; order Carnivora; family Mustelidae; genus Taxidea; species Taxidea taxus. Next base: position 103,766 of record ML099898.1, on the reverse strand, counting down.
AAGTTCTTTTTATTCAGCAAGAAACCAGTCTTTCTTGAATTATTTAATATGATAATTCTTGCTAAGGAAGGTCCGTTAGGACAGAGGATACTTTGGAAAATCACCGGGTGGCTCAGTGGGTTAAAGCCTCTGCCTTCAGCTTAGGTCATGATCTCAGGGTCCTGGAATCGAGCCCTGCATCAGGCTCTCTGCTCAGCAGGGATCTTGCTTCTTTCTCTCTCTCTGCCTGCCCCTCTGCCTACTTGTGATCTCTGTCTATCAAATAAATAAATAAAATATGGGGGAAAAAAAAAAGCAGAATCACTTAAACCCCTTCTTCAGACTTTCCTAAATGAAATGATTGGGAAAAAAGAACAAACAAGTGCGATAAGCCAGTGGCTCAGACATCGGTGGGATGGGGTAGGGGGTGTTTCTTTCAGTTGTGTCTTGAATGGACTAGGACTGCTTCTCATGCACCTGTGGGCCCCGGGAAGGGGCTAGGGATCATATTTAGGTGACGCACGCTGATGATGTCCCTGTCACTTCCATGGGGTTTCTATATTTTCCAGATGGAATGGGAGGACAGATGCATTTGTTCTTTTGTAGAACTGATCATTCAGAAATTAGTGCATGTGGAAGAATTAGCCTCCTTTTTAGTTGCCTCTCCTATCCTGTTTGTTTGTTTGTTTGTTTTTTTAGGGGCGGGGGGAGTTTGAAATAAGCTAGAAACAAAAGAGGCATGATGCCAAAATAAGCATTCAGTTATAGGCAGCTTCTAATCAGAACAACATATTTTTAATGTTCACGAATCCTTGCTGGCAGAGAGATCTATGTACGATATAAGTCAAGCCACTGTCGCACTTCAAGGCTTGCTTTTATTTCTTGCCAGAACGTCACTCTCTTTTTGGTTAGATGTGTCATTTGTATAGAATTTGTTGCTGTTCTGTTGGAATGTAGTTAAAACAACGTTACACCAAGCCAAGAATGTCAGAGGTTAGTCCCAGTAGTTCTACTTGTAATTGTCTAAAAGAATCATTGTTTGTCAAATACTACCAAGTCCAAACTAATCTATGCTAAAGAAAGGCTAATGGTGAGAAACCTGCCGTCAATTTCTGGTGAGGGCAGTACCAGTTGTTGTCAGCTGAGAGCAATCATCAGAACCTCGTGGCCTGCTGCAAGAATTTCTGATTCTGTAGGCCTGGGGCCAGATTATAAACTGGCTTCTGCTTCCTAGTGAGTCCTTGGTGAAGAACACTGATTTCCACTGGGCACTTGTGTTGGCCCTTCAATGTAGTACTTTTTTAATATGTTTTTTATACTCTAAAATAATCTGACCAAGCAAATGTAATCACAAAATCTGGCATTCATATGTCATTCACTCATAGTGGCCATATACTACATCTTAGTACTGCATCCCATAAAGTGAAGGAGGCGTGGTCATAAGGTTGCCAGAGAAAATGCAAGCTGCCTAGCTAAATTTGATTCTCAGATAAGCAATGAAGTTTTTAATATGTTACCAAATATCGCATGGGCCGTACTTATATTAAAATTATACACTTTATCTAGAATGCAAATGTAACTGGGCATCTTCTATTTCAGTGGGCTTAATCTGGCAACCCCAGAGGGTGGATCCTGGGGAAGGGGATGGTCATTGAATGGAGAAGAGGAGAATTTCAGAGTGGAGGTAAGTCAGTGGCCTGTGAAGACAGGTGTTTGGTGCATGGTGGCTCCTCAATAAATACTTGCTGAAGAAGGAAAGGAAAAGGAGAGAGGAAATAGAGGAGAGAAAATGTGGTAGACAACGTCTAGAACACAACACAGGTATCAGAAATGATACCAGGTACTTTGAGGGATCAGAAGAGGAAACACCAGTATTCAGTAGAGAAGACATTTGAGTGGTACCTCAAAAGTTCCTCCAGATAAAGATGGAAGGTGAAGGCATACTAGCCAAAAGGAACAGCATGAGATGAAGGAGGGTAGGAAAGCAGTAGGGTGTCTAGTTGGGAGGTATGTGGGAGCGGATCCTAAGGTGTACAAGGAAAATGAGGCAAGAAAGCAGTAATGCAAGAGAACATTAGAGCATAACATGCACGTATTTGGGGCTCATCCAGTGGCTGGGTGGGGGGACATATAGGATTATTCTTTCTTATTATGATCAGAGTTGTGGAATTTTGAGTTTTGTATTCTTTTGCTACAAGACAGATGTCAGGCTATCTATATGGAAAAAGTTATTCTTATGAAAACAAAACTCCAAAGAGGACCTTTTGTAAAAATACAAATGGAACAGTTATTTGAGCGAAGGAATAACTGTAAACAACAAGAGAAGGAAAAGATACTCTTTCGTGTCTGATCCCAGTGAGAAGTCGTCGTATTTTTAGGATACAGACTTAGTAGACACAATAACAGGTGGCAATTCCAGTTGAATCTTCATTCACCTAAGAAATACCGGTCTCTAGACTCAGATGGATCCTAGGTCTGCAGCGTTACTAAAATGAACTAAATATACAGAAAATTAAGATAGAGGTAAGAGGTTGGAGTCTTAATTCTGGAAGGTGAATTTCTAAAAACCAAATTTAGTGGTATGAGCAAAGATCTAAAGCAAGTCCCAACTGAATGAAAGGAAAATGCATTAAACATAAATGGATATATCATCATTTTGATCTAAACCACAGGGAAATGTTAGAAAGTTAAAGCTTGCAGAGTATAATCAGATAGCAGGGCCTTTAAAAAGGAAGAGAGATTTAAAATAGGAAGATCAGGAGGAGCTTAAAAGCAGGCACCCGATGCCTGGACATCTGCCCACATTGTCTTTATGGGGCAGTCAAGAAGGCACATGTTTAAAAATTTAAAGGGTAGATATGGTACTTCTGTTCTTGGTTTTCCATTTTATAGCGTTATTTTTATTTATATAACTGATGATCTCAGGTTCTTTTCAATGCATGCCAAATTCGTGCCATCCTGCCCATTTCTTTGATACTCCAGATCACATTCTTGCTGGTAGAGTTTCTGCCATTTATCCTGGAGGACTATAAACACACAAATATCAATAAATAGAAATTTTCGACCCCCCAAAGGACACAGTTGAGAGATGGCCACGAAGACATCTTTGAAAGCTCTCAGGTGCAACTGTCCATTTCAAATGGCCCACAGTAGTTTTCCGATTAACATGGCCTTGTGACTTTGGATTTCTTGTTATTAAAAATTGTCTTGTTTAGTTAGGTTTGCCTTCTCTTCTCAACCCGTGAATGGTGACGGAGCTTCTCTGGCCTCTTCGGAGAACCATCTCTAGGAAAAGTGTGGGAGCATACATAAGGAAGTGTGAGGGCCTGGGATATGCAGGCCTCTAGGGGTGGGGGGGTAGGTGTTGGCCCTGGAGGGGGTGTTGCTACAGTGGGCAAGTGTGCCCCTCTCCAGAAAATTGCCTTCAGAGAACAGAAACTGTTCTTCGGGAAGAGCAGCTCCATCTTCTCTCTTTTTCATGGTGGCTGTTAGCTCTTCTCCCCATTTCTATCCTGTTTTGCCTCTAACACTCCCTCCTCTCATTCACTTAAGTAATCTGTGGCTGTAGTTCAGCGATATAGTTCAGTGTGATATAGTTCAATGCAAACTGTGGAAAATGCTGGTATATATTTATTTTGTTAAGAGTTTATTTTTAAGTAGTCTTTTGCACCCAAGATGGGGCTCAAACTCCTGCCCCAAGATCGAGTCACTTGCTCTTCTGACTGAGACAGCCGGGCGCCGTCGTATTTACTTAGAGCTTCAAAACCCAGGTCCAAGATCTTCTGCCATTTGTTAGTGTGACCTTGAGCACATTACTTAACAACGCCGAACTTTGCTTTTCTCAGCCATAAACTGAATATTTATATTTCATGCATTATCTGCCTCATGGGATTAGTCAGGATTAAATGAGAAAAAAGTATATGAAAGCATATCCTAGGGCTCTGACGATGATTCTGATTATTATTATTTGAAAGCTCTGTAGGTGGCACGGTTCTTTCCACCTAGAAAAATAGAAGATTCTTATTCAAAGTCTTACTGAACGGAAATAAGCACCAACTTGCTTATTTGAATTTTTATAATTAAGTACAAATACAAAGTAGATGGAATTTCTGAACAAGCTCCTGGCTGTTGAATAAATTTTATATATCTTAAAAACTGTCACAATATAAGTATTTTTAAAGAGAGATATAATGGTTTCTGAAAATACCTGAAATGCCCATGCTTTTATAGATGTTTAAGTATGCAATTTGTTCCAAATGTCTAATCTTGAATGATTAAATAATTTGCATACTGTTTTCAGTGGCATGAATTAAAGGCTAATTGAAGTACAATTTTTTGCAGTAAAATTATATCATCTTTTATGTAGTACATTTAAAAATATCCTAGGCCAGTTCTAATTTTATAGTTTTATTATTTTAATTTAATGTACCAAGTAATTAAAAATTGCTACAGAGAAAAGAAGATGAAAACGATTTTAGTTCATTTCGCCTGAACAGAGTGAAAAGATGAGAAAAATGGAACAGAGTTCAACACAGTTGCTGGCACATAAAGATACTCATTAAATTTCCGTAATGAATAGCAATGAATAATTTCTAAGTATTTCTAGACTTAAGGAAAAGGTGCCATTCTCGGTGCTATAGAAAACAGGAACAAGATTGCTTGACCTCGTTATCCTAAAATGCTTCCATACAGAGGTCCCACAGGCCACTTGGACTTGAACCATTAGACCCTCAGTTTGCTCAGCTCACCTTTTCTCTTCTTCCCTTTACTCTTGGAGTAGATTCTCAGGCCAAAGTTGGTCACAGATGTTGAGAGACCATTCTCTGTGGGTATCTTGCATTTGGGTAGATCTTGCAAGTAGAGGCACTGCCTGCCCTTTGTTCTGGACTGTCTCTTCAAGGACGTCTATACAGCAAACGGCTTTTGAAGATAAAGAGGAGGTTTGCTCATGGCCGTGGGAGATAGAGGCGGTGTATCCTTCCAGAACAGAGGGAGGACAGGAAATGCTTACTGTCCAGTCTAATAAAGGTCATGTCTCCCTATGAGACAAAAAGCAGGGATGCTTACTATCCATTTTAAGGCTTGGGTTTCCTAAGCTTAGGGCTCCTCTCCTGTAACGTAGCCCACCACGTGGGCAGGAGTTACTCGGACCTTCTTGGGTCATCCCATGGGAATCGAGGCTCAGGAAACTGGTGTGAAACACGCTGGTGTTCTGGCTGCTATTATTGCTGTGAATTTCTCTCTAACCAAGGCAATCTGTGCCTTCTACCAACATCCATGAACCTGCGACAGGCTACCTTGTTAGTTTGCAAGTAGAATAAGCTCTCAAACCCTAAACAGTTCTTGACAACAGGTTTCAGCAGGATTTGGGTAAGTTGGTTGGTATGGTGTGGTGTAGTTGGTACACTCATCTAGGAAGCAAACCCTTTCACCACCAGTGGCTAGCCACCACTTGGGGACCGGGTCCATATTCTCAAGAGTAGAAGTGAAGGGGCACCATAGGGTTAGCAGTAAAAGATAGAATGGGATCTAGAACATTTGGCAAGAACGCTGTCTAAAACAATGAAGCCTCTGATAACCATCACTTTGTAGGGGTGGCTGGGGGTAGGGGGTGAAGAGCTTGGTGTAGAGCAAAGAAGATGCCATGCAGTTTCCAAGCAGCATGAAGTCTTTCATGCTTATAGAATCTACAAATCATGGTGCTGGCCCCTACCATACTGACACTGATAAAAAGGCTTTTTTTTTTTTTTTTTTTCTGAGCCGAGAGGATGCATTTTCATGAGCACTTTGCTTTGCGGTCATAGTGCCTTGTTTAGTGTGCTCACATTGAGTGCTTGTTCTGGAAAAAAAACAGGATGGCAATGTCTGGCCCATTAGGTCACCCTCTCTGTGCCCCTCTTCCTTTCCTGGTCTTTGTGGTTTATCAAAGTACTTCTTTAGTACCACTTAGGCAACTTTAATAACAAACATGCAAGGCTGGTCAGTACCTGTGGACCTCAGAAATCTCAGCTCCCCCAGGTACCCTGAGAGTCTGAACATGGTTATGCTGTCTCCAAGAACCAGCCCTTTGCCCACTTCCCTGTTGTGGGACAGCACTTAGGGCTGTTATGGAGATGTGCTGTGACCTTTTCTTCGTTAGCCGCCTGATGAAACAGCTGTGTTTCGTTCCATACCATAGGGACTTTCATCCGGCGTCATCGGATTTCACTCCCGCCTCCTGATGAAGATCAGTTTTATACTGTGCATCATTTCAATATCAACATAGACATTGTCTTCTATGGCCGGACATTCAAGATTTATGACTGTGATACGTTCACAAAAAACTTTTTGAGGAAAATGGGAGTCAAATTAAACCCCCCGGGACAGTGTCCAGAAGATCCTTACATGAAGTTACGGAGAGAGGTAAGGAGTTGATGTATCTGTGAGCTGGTATCTTCCGAATGAGAATCCAGACAGGAGAGTCAGTAAAGGGTATCTGCACTCCTGACAGAGATGTGAAAGAATTTTCGGGGTCCTAGTCACTGGAGTTGTCCTAATCCCCTTTAGGCTGGAGGGAACTCGGTGTTGACCTCAGGGCAGGAAAGCCTCACTCACTGCCCCCACCCCCACTTCTCTCCATGGAGAGTCTCCCTTCCAGACAGTAGGAGTCTTCAATGAGCCGCCCACATGGGACAAGCTCTAAGGCCCACACTTACCTGGCCTGTCTTTCCCCATTTTGGTTGCCTAACCCTGGGAAAATGTTTGCTTCTGTACTACTGATTTATTGCACCACACCTTAGGTATACCTTTTTTCTTCTTCCCCAGGACTCCAAGCTCTAGCGATGATGGCATCAGGTATAAGGATATTCTAGTGGAATGGAGAGGGCCATGATTCTGATGTACCCCATTGTAAAAGGATGTTTGTCTTCCAAGTCTGACCCCAGTTAGTATAGGGAGGCAGGAACAGTGTTCGTAGTAGTATTGTTGTCTTTCTAAAGTTGTCTTTTTTTTTTTTTTAATGATCCCTTGGCTCGAATTTTGTGTTTGTTTGTTTTTTTACAGAAGAATCTGAACATGCAGAAGGGCAGGTTGTCAGGTGGAAGGTCACATACCTGGCCAGTCTTCTTATGGGGACTTCAATTCAAATCTTTTGCTGCCTACCCAGAATTTCATTATTGTCATTTTCTTTTTTTATGGAAGTATGGTGAGACAGAGTAAAATACACAGAAGTGAAGTGCGCAGTTGGACGAGTCTTAACAAATGCATATGCCCATGTAATCCACAATCCCAAATCGAGATACAGAACATGTCCATCGCCCCAGAAACTTCCCTCTTGGCTTTTTCCAATCCATCACTTTTCCCACCCAGGGAGAGATAACCACCGTTCTCACTTCTATCCCTATAGATCAATTTAGTCTCATTCCTGTTGTTTCTAAAACTTGTAATTAATTTCCTTGCAGAAAGATAACATGAAATTTAGAATAAAATCCTCCTTTGATTCTGCTCTGAGCTCTTGTTCAAAGCTGCGTGTAGGGTCATTCATCTGTTCCCACCTCCTGGCCCCAGCAGAGTTATCCTTTAATGTTGCAGGCATGCAGCCCTCCTGAGAAATACGGTTTTGTTCCTCCTGAGAAATATGGAGTATTGTTGCTCCTGGAATATTTAAGGTGAAGTTCCTATGGAATTATACCTGTGTGTACATTGGTATATGAGCAGATTTATAGTTTGGGTTTATTTTTATTTTTTAACAAATGCCCTAGATGACAGAGCCTAGATAAACATGAAGTCTCTACAACGAGAAGAGAGAACCTAAAAGAATGGGTCCTTATGAATTACCACCTTTGGCATATGGCTTCTCTCATTTGCTAATAGTTGGTATTACACAATAGTGATTATGGACAGTGATGCATTATATTAAATACAGAGAGCCCTGTGCCATTTCATAGATTTATGAAGAAAAAAAAATCATTTGTGCCAGGAACTGAGAATAAATACCACAAACAGCCAAGAAATGTTTTAACTAATTTCCTTTCAGGTTGGGAAAGTCATTTTCGCATTTATTCCCTCAGGGAGAAAGCTCTTCAATAAATATAGCAATCTGTGGAAAATTAGGAGTTTAATAAGAGGATTTTATATTGACTTTAATGCATTTACTTCTCCAGTGTTTGCTGCCTTCAAATATAAAGTTAAAATTAAACAATTTAACTTCAACTGAAAAGAGCCCCAATGGTGTATAATCAATAATGCATTTCTTAAAGGCATTATAATGCCAAAGAAACATTTTTCAGTTAATGAAAGTAGAGGTCCCATAATTTCATTTAAATATCCAGGATAAGGAATAAGGATAAGAGCCTCTGGAAGGCCATGATGTCTCCCCACAATCTTGGAGTAGGTGTTCCCCTAGACTGCCCCAGACAGATACAGAGTTTTGAGAATGGACAAATACGATCACATAAGCCGATACGGGACTACTTCTCCCTTGCTAGTGAGCACTCCCTTATATAACAATTCTGTTTCGCTACAGCAGATAGGCTGGGAGCAATTTTGCTCCAAGATAGGGCTGAGAACATGCAAATAGAGCCCCACAAGGAAGCCCACAGAAGTGGGGGTACCTGGGCTGGAGGACAGAACCCGCACAGCCATTCTGTGCAGCTGGGGAAGTTCTCCATTTTGCTCTGCTCCTGTTTCCACGCCCTTCCAGCCACGCCCTTCCAGATCCTCGATAGGAAAATCTTTGAAGCAAAATAAAACTGGGACTATGTTTCTTCCCTTTTACTTTTACAAAAATATTTGTATGGATGAATGAGGATATAAAGATACGAATTTTCAGTGAAAAGACAACAGGTTTTTTGGGGGGGTGAGATAAAATTAACATATGCTCAGATGTATAAATCTTCAGCATACAAATAAACAAGTTTTGGAAAATGTATGCAGTTTAGTAAGTGACACAAAAATCAAGATGGTTTATTTCCATCACCCCAGAAAATTCCCTTCTCCCCCTTTCTGGTCAGTCCCCTACCCAGAGAGGAAATTACCGTTCTAATTTTTGTCACCACATGTTAGTTTTGTGTGTTCTTAAGCATTTTAAGTCTTGGAGAAAAGCCAGTTTTCAAAGACATCACGAAGTGTATTTTAATGTTTCAGATTACTGTTTGATCTTAAGTGCATCCTACTACTTGATTGTCTGTATTTTTAAGGTGAAAACTGGCTGTAGGTATATCCTCATGTATGTCATTAGCGTGTTGACATTTAAAAAAACAAATATCCTGGAATAGTCAATGGGCAAGATATCTTTACGTTTTCTGGTAGCTTGCATCTCAGAAATGGTTGCATAGAACTGCTGTTCTTGACATTTTTTTCTGTTTTCAGACTCTAGACTGCATGGACCCCTTACGTCCCTATGAGTCCTTTGACACCCTGAAACAGTTCCTTGAGTACGATAGGAAGGTGTTACGTTTTTTCTGCCTGTGGGACGACTCCGCCTCACTGTTTGGGGACCGTAGGGAACTCGTTCTGCATTACTTTCTGTCTGATGATACCATTGAAGTCAAAGAAGTGACGCCACACAACTCAGGCCGGGATGCTATGTCATTGTTCCTCCAGAGGAGAAAGCTCCCTAAGGTGAGCAGCGGACACAGAACCCCTTTCCACGTTTGCCTGTGACCTCACAGACTCTCGTCACTCCCTGTCTGGAATGTCGGGCCCAGGTATCTGTCACCATATATCAGTACAGGTGTCTAGAAAAGCTTCATTTTGTGCTCTTTCGTAAGATGCATCTGTGAAAGTACCATAGAGGATATGACAAATTGAGGTGGGACTATTTTGGGTTTAATTAAGGCAAGTAAAGGAAAGTCAAATGCAAGAGAAAGCACATATTCATCACAGAGTTCGTAATCAGTCTTCTGAACGTAAAAGACTCTTGTAGTTAGAAGTGCTCGTGGGGTGTCTGGGGGGCGCAGTCAGCTGAGCGTATGACTCTTGCTTTCAACTCAGGTCATAATCTCGGGGTCCTCCGCTCAGTGCAGAGTCTGCGTGAGAGTCTCTCTCCCTCTACCCTCTCACCAATAAAAAAATAAATTTAAAAATAATTTAAAAAGCAGTTGCTCATGCCCTTGGGTAGGGCACTGGCCTCTGGCCTCTATATTCTACCGAGGAAGTTGCATGGTTTTGTTCTATGTTGTGAATGTACAAATACACACGTGCACACACACATGCACACACACACACTCCTATAAGCATGTGCACAGAAATGACTCTTAGAAGAGTAGCCATCAGTCACCAACTAGCCACTGGCTAGCATCAATGACAGCTTTTACATTTTATTACCATTAAAAGAGAGCTGTGAGACTGATCTCTACATGTTTACGGCCATCTGAGAGCTAATGTAACTTGGGTGCGGCAGAAACAGCACAGAGACAGAAGACCTGGGTTAGAATTATGCGTCTCCCACTTAAAAGCTGTCTGACCTTCAGCAAGTCACATCACTTCTCTGAGTATTTCCCTATCTCTAAAGTGCTGGTAACAAGGCCTCCCTCTGGAAGTAACTGTAAAAGGATCATATAGTAAAACACACCCACTAAGAACCTAAAAACACTATAAGGACACATAAAAACATAAAATCCTTTGGATAAAATATTTTTTTGAAAATATTTAAAAAATTTATTTATTTGAGAGAGAGAGAGTGAGAGAGCGCATGTGCAAGCGTGTGCTTGGGAGGGGGAAGGGCAGAGGGAGAGGGAGAAACAGACTCCCCGCTGAGCTAGGAGCTTAACGCCAAGCTCCATCCCACGATCCAGAGATCATGACTGGAGCTGAGGGCAGATGCTTAACCGACTGAGCTACCCAGGCATCCCTGGTTAAAATAGTTTTTAACTTCCTTCTTATTGTGACTGAGGAGGTTACCTACCGTGACACTCATTTCTAATACAAACAACCGATGTCTATTCGGTCCTCATGGAACGTTCTCCCAGGTTCTCTGAGCCCACCGCCAGAAACCATGCTGTGTTGCTTGGGCTGCAGGGAGGAGGCAGGATTTGTCCCAGACGGGGGTGTGGGGTGTGCACAGCAGGCAGCCAAGAGGTACCTGGGAAGCCCATTTTTAGAATGGCTCCGACTGATATGCTAATTATAAAATAACAGTGATGCACCTGACATTTGCAGTGTGTCTTGACATCATTTGATTCATTTATTCATTCATCCAGCAAATATTCATCAAGTGTCAGCTGTGTGCCGGCTCTGAGGTTACAGTGTGAAAGAAAATGGATTAAGTCCCCATTCGTGGAACTTACGTTCCACGTAAGGAGAGAGAGGGAGAGAGAAAATAGTAGTAGGTATTCCCTTGATACTCAAACATCCTTTGAGAAAGCGAGGAGTCAGTACTATTATCGCAGTTAAATGACAAAACTGAAGTTCCCAGGAGGTAAATATCTGGCTCCAAGTCCTGTAGCTAGTAAGTGGCGAAGAGAGAATGTGCTCCAAATACACTGGTTTTCTCTGTTACGTGGCTTACTTACAGATTTCTCATCTGTATATGATTTGAGAAACTGATCACTATCAACTTGCATAAGTTAGTTATGAGATTTCCCGCAGCTCCCGCAACTGCTGGGACCACCCCTAGTATATGGAACCGAAGAGCATCGCGGGTCGCTGCGAGGCCGCAGTTTCTGGTAAAGGCTGACTGTGCTCTGTTGTTCTTGGGCCTCACCACGCTGCCTCCATCTCGGGGCAGCTAGTGCTTCCCGAGCTCAGGATTGGGCAGGATGCTAAGCCAAGTAAAGACGGCAAGGCATGGTTTCTTCCTCAGGGCATTTCGTAGTTGAGTGCAGAGAAAAGATGTCTGCCAACGAGGCATTTAGAGAACCACAAGGGCTGCTTTAACCCTGTGGTAGGTGCTATGGAAGTGTGGACTGGGGACAGGCCAGGAGCATGGGAAGGGTCAGGGGAATAATGGGCCTTGATCAGGGCCAAGTATAAGGAGTGTGATGGCCGAGAAGAACTGTATTAGCGAGAGGATAGCTACATTTCTCTCTGCCCTTGTAGGTTCCTGCCTGAGACCACATCCCACCCCCACCCCCACACCCAGAATAACAGATTAACAGGAGAAAAACCAACAAACATTTAAATACCTTGCACACCTCCTATAAGGAAAGGAAAATGGAGTAACTCCCTGAAATGGCCAAAGCCACCATCTTAAACATCATATCCTCTTAAAGATGGAACAAATTGCTAGGGGAGGTGGGAAGGAGACCAGTTATAGGGGGTCACCGAGAAAAGCACAGTAAACAAGAGGAAGGTTGTTATGTAGATTTATGTTGTCTTTTCCATTAATCGGAGGTTTTAGAGAGTTCGAGTCTTCTTTCTTTTTCTGGTACAGAGAGGGAGACACTCTTACAAATGGAGATTTCTTTATAGATGTACATTTTTTTATACAGAAGGATAATTTGTACTCAGCTTTTCCTGTGCCTGCCGTTTCTTAAAAATAACCAGCTCAAAATAATCAATACACCCAAGAGACATATTTTGGGGTGGTACGTTCACGCCCCTTCACATACAATGCGTATTTCCCACTTGAGCCCCTCACCCTTCCCGGCTCTGTGTTTAGCAGGCCATCCACCACACTTTGTTTGCATTCTGTCTTCTAGTACGGCCCACCTGGAGTCTATCAGCCAGGCCAGATAACAGATAGAACAGTTCTTAACGTGTATAGTGGCTTGGGAGAGAACCGAGTCAAAGGCTACCTGTTGGATAAATACAAGGTAAGGAGCCTCACGTTTTGTTGCTCTTTCCAGTGTGACTCTCCTGGAACCTGACATGTGCAGTGAGTCATAGATTCTCTTGGGGAGATTGACTGTGAATGAAGTTAATGACTATATAAATGCATATGCATCGCATCGCTGTCTGTCCATACCGAACATGCTTAAGTGCGTGTATAAAGACTTTCCAAGTGTTAACACCGACTGCTTGTTTTGGCTTGATTTTTAAAATCCTGCTGCAAATGATACAATTGAGGGGCGGGTTTTTGTTTTGTTTTGTTTTGGTTTGGTTTTGCCATTATGTTTCTTTCGGGAAGGGATGCCTACCTCTTTGGAGGGTCTGTGGTGCCCACGCTTTGTTCTTTGTTTTTATTAGCTAGGAAAAGTAGATCAAGAGTTTTACAAAGATGATGACCTGTTCATAGGAGCCACCATCAACGTGTGGGGAAGGAAAGTGCTTCTTTGTGACTGTGATGAATTCACGAAGACTTATTATAAGACGAAATATGGAATTGGTAAGCGAAACGTATGTCCATTAGAAAATAAAATTTAAAACTTGGAATCTTTGTCCCCTATGTAAGATTTTACTTTTGGGTTTGAAAGGCTAAGCTCATAATCGCTGCCATTTATGGAGCATTTGCTCTCTGTTGGGCGTTTGTTGGCTTCCTTACTCCTAACAGTGATTCTAGGCTCATTACCTCCAGTTTTGAGGTAAAGAAACAAGGCTTGGAAGGGGCTCACTTGTCGGAGGTTATGCAGTGAGTGAGGGGTGAGCTGAGATTTGAACTTGCCTGCCTGCTGCCAGAGGCTTCGGTTTTCCTTTATAGCCAGGCCCCTGCCTTATTGCAATATGGGGTCAGTGTTTTCTGTTTGAGCAACTGAAATGGGAATCTGAATGCTTTTCTTTTCACTAAATTCTTGCTTACTACAATGGCGATTCTGTTTCTTGAGTTTTCTGGGGAATTCTCTTGTGTCAGTTTGCTCTACCTTTGCTGGTGAAGCCTGGCTACGTTTCCAGCTTTTCTCTCTTCTTGGGTATCTGCTCTATTCAGATGAGTTCAGAATGAAGACGGGTGATTTATTAAGAACCTACTAGGCACGGGTTATTGTAGTAGGATTTAGGAGCTACAGAGTTAAAGAGTTTCTTGGGCTGGAAGGAGAGTGGCAACCTACAGCACATTGGATGGTGTTATGAGAATGACAGAAGCAGGCAGAGGTTCTGATACGAGACCTGAAAACCAAACCCCTCATTTGTGAAACCTGCCAGCCAGCTCTGCCCCCTTCTTGGGCCCTGTTCCAGGTGCCTGCTGGCGCTAGGCTAAGTGGGGGTGGCGGGAGTTGCCGACCTCCCAGGCTGGGGTCTGGCTGGGGTGGGAGAGCTTACTCCTGCATGCCTCTCCGAACCTTGGAGTGTTCATGTGACCACACTTCCCTGAGGGATGAGATGGAGGCCAGAAGCAACCATAGCTTTCTAAAAGACAAGGGCTTTTTCTCTAGAATGAGACGAGCACCTCACGGGTCTTGGTGTTCCATTGTGGAGTATTCCTGGCCTCCTGGGAATCTGTTTCTTTTTTCTCTTTAAAGATTTTATTTATTTATTTATTTATCTATCTATCTATCTATTTATTTATTTATTTAGAGAGAGCTGGGCGGGGGGCAGATGCAGAGAGAGAGGGAGAAAGAATCTCAAGCAGGCTTCACACTCAGTGCAGAGCCCGATGCAGGGCTCAATCCCAAGACTCTGAGATCATGACCTGAGCCATAACCAGGAGTCAGATACTTAAGCAACAGCCACCCAGGTGCCCTCCCTCCTGGGAATTCATATCTCGTGGGAGAAGGCACGTACCACACACAAAGCATTGGAATAAAAAAGGACATTGAATTTCACTCTTCAGTACATTAAGGGAATTTGTTCCACTATAGCTGCAATGCCCGATTAGGCAAAATGTGTGGGCTCTATGGGCCCAAATTGGTGGGGTCTCCCAACATTCTTCCTTGTCTGTGGACACCATTGGGCATATTGGTTTTGGGGACTATGAGCAAGAGGCAGCCAGGAAAGTGCATGTGGTAGCTGTTGTAGGAAGTGGCTAGTGGCCCATAGGTCTTTGCACAGGAGAATTTTTTTTTTTAAGATCTTATTTATTTATTTGACAGAGATCACAAGTAGGCAGAGAGGCAAGTAGAGAGAGAGAGAGGGAGAAGCAGGCTCCCTGCTGAGCAGAGAGTCTGATGTGGGGCTTGATCCCAGGACCCTGATATCACAACTGGAGCTGAAGGCAGAGGCTTTAACCCACTGAGCCACCCAGGTGCCCCAGAGATTTGGTTTTTTATAAATGTCGGTGCCTATTTAGAGCCAATAAATCTTCAGTGTTGGCTACTTAAAATTTGAAAAATATATATATATATAAAAGATGAGTTAACCAAAAACACTGACTTGTGTCCCACTGAATGATTATCTTAGCATAAAGGATGGGGCAAAGCCATCATAGAATCCCTTCAACCTAGAGCCCAACATCTGGTTGATGTTTGTCTGTCAGCTTAATTTTGAGATTCTGAAGGTGGCATTTGGTAAAATGGACATGGTGCTGGTGAGACATGGTATACTGTTAGTTTCTTAACATGTTGGCAGGGAACTTGCCGAGGCAGAATGAATTCACTGGTGTACTCTGTATCTAGCTGTGCTTGGCAAATGGATCTGCTTCAGGTTTCTGTTGAGCCCTAGCACTTAATTTCTTTCTGCTCACTTCTTTTGTTCACTCTATAGGATTATGTATTATGTAAAAAAAAAACACCCCAGTTTGTGCCTTTAAAGCTAATATAATACGAGCATTATGCGTTTAAACAGAAAATTATGCAAATGTAAAATTATGATGCATTTTATAGTCACGCTGACTTTTTATATTTCTCATAACATATGTTAAAATATCCCATTTAACAGACACTATTATTACACAACATTTCTTGAGTAACAACAGTGTACTTAATGTAAGTAATGACTAGAAATTATATCCACGATGCAGCGGGGGTTGGGGGTGGGTGGGTTGTGAATCTGTGTTCTCTGATAATCTTTACATTTCCTTTTCTGACTCTTTGGTAAGGTTAAATTAAGATGTTTCATGTTACTTGGATACTGTTACTTCTGACATTTTCATTTGGTTGATAATTCATTCTGCTTCTCCAAATTCGTAAGACCAAATTCTATACACTGTACTTCGGTATTTTGGGAGCTCAGACCTGAACAAAGTCCTGCCCATACCCGAGGTCACCTTTCCTTCCATGTCAATAACTGTGGCCAGTAGAATGCGTAGTGTCTCTGCTCCGCAGCCCCACAGGAAGGAGCTGGCAAGTGCTTACCACACAACCAGTGACTTCCTAAGAGGAAGCCAGAGGGGACATTCATAAGTGCAGCCTCAGGTGCTTTTTTCCAAGAGCTATTTGTACCCTGGTGTAAAACCCAATTTGCCTCCTAAAAAGAGAAGATTCTTTTGTGCATTTAAGGATTCTAAGGAGAAAGCAATTCTGTCAACTTCTTGCACAAAACATTCCAGTATGACTACCCCACCAGGCAGCTTGGCCATCCCACCGGTGCTGGCTCACCTGCTGGGCAGTAGCGTGTCGCTCCCTCATTATTTCGTGTGGATGAACATGGACTGGCAGATGGAGGCCTGTTGGACTTTCCTGTAGCATAAAGGTTAGAAAAGGCTCCAGGGGCTCCAGCATGTGTTTCTTTTACTGAAGGAACAGGGACTTGAATGCAAACAGCTCTTACCTGGAATTTCCTGCCTTGGGTTATTATTTCTTTGCTATAGGAGGACTTGCTGGTCATCCGTTCTTAGGGGCTGGGACAACCAACAAGTAAAAGACCAGCCGTTCCCCATTCCTCTTGAATATTTCCAAGGCTGTACTGACATGAAGGATGAGCACAGTTTTTAAAGCATCTTTAATTTTGCGGTATTACCTCTAGACTCTTGATCAACTCTGAACTCCTGGTGCAGGAAGCATTGGGACATCCAAGATGGGAGTTTAGTGGTCATGTGAGCAAATGAGCCATCCCAGGCTACAACAATGGAGTAGACTTTGCTTCTGGTTGCACCATGTGACCTGAATGGGTGGAACAGTTTTGTCCCTTTGTCTTCCCCTATGAAGTACAGTGGATTGAGAAATGGATGGTCCCCAAGGATTTTCTAGCTACAGCTCAAAAGTATGTGATTCACTAATGATTTGACCCAGAAATGAGCATCCCACCCAAATCATTTGACCTGGGTATGGTACAGGCAGAGAGGGACTTGCTTTGATATTCATGAAGCTCGAGCTTTAGGGTTCTTCCTTTGCAGGAGCCCCAGTCCAAGGCCCTGGACCTGACTTTGTCTTCATAATTCGGCATTCTTTGTATTGAAGAGTTTCTTCCAAATTCTGTAAGCTCCAGGCCTCCCCAAATGTGAGTCCATATGCAGGTTACTAGAACATACAAGATGAGCTTTGAGATGATCGAAGGCTTTTTCCAGCATGGTTTCCAAGATGGCAAATAGTCGGTCACTGTGAAGGGTCATTAAGATTCCTTAATTTGTTGGAATCTAGTTAATCATGGCTGGACATTCAGTATATATGTTTTTGCGAGTTGCTTGGAATTAGAGGAATCAGACCATTGGAAAGCCAGATGTGTCCCAGGGTTCAGCAGGGGGCTGTTGAAGAAGGTATTTGGGAAGATGCTGTGTATAAAAACATATCATTTTTCATGTATTCAACAAATAGTTTTTAATACCTGAAACATGCAGGATGCTAGGATGTTGGAACACCAAAGACAGGAAACATATTCAGGGGCAAGTCCCAAGCTTTGTGAAGGTACACAATTACCCAGAGACATGAGCTCTTGGGTCACAGTATCCAGAAAGATGTACGTGGGACAAAAAGTCAGGCAAGGTGGAGTGGAACCATCCTTGGCATTCATACACTAGATGGCACTGTGGGTGCAGAGGAAAGCTCTAACTTGGTTCTTTTGTTACTTAAATCTGTTGCAAAAATTATATAGTTGAGAAAACAAGGCTGTTATAAAACCTGTAATTTGGGGGGGTAGGTATAGAATGCATTCTTAATTACTTTGTGATTCAGTATGCATCCTCTTTCCGTTACACTGTTCAGATTAGTATGGAGAGTTGTCCGTATGGATGTGTCTGTCCCCTTTTAGGAAAAGGGGATCATGCCCCAGTTTTCTAATAATCACATTGAGCTTTCTCTGCCAGCCTCTGGTCCTTTCCCTGAAATGACAGTACCACTCAGTGGCATGTTTGATTTCATGGTTAGCAACAACAGGGTCTACTGCAATTCTGCCTAATTCCAAGATTTGAACTTTCCTCTTTATCACCCAGATTTTAATTGCCACAAAAATAGCAATAGGAGAGGCTCGCTGTCACTTCTATACTGGCTGCCTGGCTGCTTGCTCTCAATGAGCCAGTGAGAAATCTCTGATGACGTTCTCTTTGCCAGAATGTCTTCTGTGAACGGTTTCTGTTAGGATAGAACAATACTCTTTTGGGGATCATGCTTGAGGGGATTTCACACAAAGCTGAGGAATAAGGAAGTCCAAGGAAATGTGAAAGTTGGAAATGTCTTCAAATCAGGGTTAGAAATAGCCGCAGACCCTTAGCCTTTTGATTCATCCATTAAAAAAAAAAAATCTCTCAATTTTAAGAGTAAGGTTGCATTGAATGACAAATTGATACACATTTTCAGTGATAGAGGTGTGCTCTAAATCTGTACTCTTGGCTCTGCTAGCACTTTGACAGTGGCAAAGGAAATCATTGCTTATATGGAACTACTCTGAGTCCTGAATGGCACCACCTATGGGATAAGTGAGCTTGGGGAAGGAGTCGAAGTTAGATTGCATGAATTGTTTTCTTGTGTTTTGCTTTTGGAAAGATCCTGGCATTTTCTTTACCCTTTGTGGTGGGGGAAACACAAGTAAGTGACTTGGAGCTCTCAGTTCAACAGGCTCTTCCCTCTGGAGAGCACACTTGCTTCTCAGACATTCTACAGCTTCACAAATGAGGGCCTGAAAACTGCCAGGGTCTGAAGCTCTCTGTCCATCTCTCCTTCCTCACAGATAAAAAGTACAGGAAGGGGCGCCTGGGTGGCTCAGTGGGTTAGGCCGCTGCCTTTGGCTCGGGTCATGATCTCAGGGTCCTGGGATCGAGTCCCGCATCGGGCTCTCTGCTCGGCAGGGAGCCTGCTTCCTCCCCTCTCTCTCTGCCTGCCTCTCTGCCTACTTGTGATCTCTCTCTGTCAAATAAATAAAATCTTTAAAAAAAAAAAAAAGTACAGGAAGAAAATCAGTGGTATTTCCATGTAACACTCCCTGTGAGTGAGTAAGCAGTGGTTAGCTTTAAAGTTTTGTGTATTTGTTTGTTTTCAGTTTTATTTGTGTGTGTGTTTTTGTTTTTTGTTTTGTTTTTGTTTTTTGCTTCATCACATTTTAGTCTTTTCTTGGTAGAAAAGACTTGGTAGTCTTTTCCTTGTAGTCTTTTCTTGGGCAGTCACAAGAGCAACCCGGAGAGGTGGCTGGTGAGCAGTTTTGGTTTTGTTTCGTCACTAGATGGGGAAGTGCCATGACCTGGGGTTGAGTTGGAGGAAAGAGAGAGGCCTGAAAAAGTTGGATGCAGGAGGAGAGGACAGCACATAGGGAAGGTAGAAGCAAAACATGAGTCAGTCCTGTTTGGAAAGGAATTTGAAGAGTGAGTGTTGACTGGACAGGAGGGGCCTAAGCTGCAGGTTAAAACAGGGGATGGGTGGCAAAAAGTTCCAAGTTTGAATTTTCATATCATTGGAACAATCAGGGAAGAATGAAAAATAGTCAGACATGGGGGTGTGATGACAAAAGATAAATGTTTACTTATTCAACATAGATAGTTTTTTTTTTTTCTTTTCTTTCTTTCGAACCAATGGCGATTATTGAGTGAGTTCTGTGGTTTTGTAAACACAAATGAAACCTACCCTCCCAGGATTTTGCTGTGTTTTGTTTGAAAGAGTTTAAAATAGTCCACAAAGATCTCCATGTCCATCTTGAAAACATAACAAACCTTTCAAAACAGCCACAATCAGGGCAAAAAAAAAATATTGATGTTTCGTTTGCCTTTGTTTTGTTATAGAGAACTTCACCTCGATTCTGTGCAAGGCTCCACCTCCTCCAAAAATAGAAAGGAAATTTCCACCTTATACCGGCTTTGGTTCTGAAGAGGATTCTCTCCGCTCCTGCATAGGCCTCAGGCCCACACCTCATCAGAGGAACTTCAGGAAGTTCATGGAAAAAGACAGGTGCTTGAGGGAACCATGACTTCAGTCTAATCTTTCCCAAATGTGTTCGGGGTTTATACCATAGTCCTCAGGATAGAACATAAGATACTCAGCTCATGTAATTAAGAGTTCAGGAACATCCCATTATAGCTATTTAATGACACTGATTAACATGCAAGTATTAAGAGGTTCTTCGTTGAGTGGTTATTTTATTTTTTCCCAGTTTTATTGAAGTATACTTATAACATTGTATAATTTTTAAAAAGATTTTATTTATTTATCAGAGAGAGAGTGCGTGTGCATGCACACAAGCAGGGGGAGGGGCAGGCAGAGGGAGACACAGGCTTCCTGCTGAGCAAGGAACACAATGTGGGACTTGTTCCCAGGACCCTGGGGTCATGACCTGAGCCGAAGACAGACACTAAACTGACTGAGCCACCCAGGCGCCCCAATATTATATAATTTTAAGGTGTGCAACATAATGATTGGATATGTATACATTTTGAAAAAAATGATCACCATTGGAAGATTAGTTCATGTAAGTCATCTCCCATAGTTACAGTTTTTTTTCTTTTGTGATGAGAACTTTTAAGATCTGGTCGCTCAGTAACTTTTCAATATGCGATAGAGTATTGTTAACTACATACACCCTGTTGTACATTATTACATCCCTAGGACTTACTGATCTTATGACTGGAATTTTGTACCTTTTGATCCCCTCTACCCATTTTACCCACCCTCTACCCCCGAGCTCTGGCAACCACCAGTCTGATCTGTTTCTGTGTGTTTGGTTTTTTGAGATTCCACACGTAAGTGAGATCATACAGTATTTGTCTTTCTCTGACTTATTTCACTGAGCATAATGCCCTTGAGGTCCATCCATGTTGTTGCAAATGGCAGGATTTCCTTCTTTTGTATAGTTGGGTAATATTCCAGTGCATATACATACACCTGTATCCATCCGTCTGTCGCTGGACACTTAGGTTGCTTCTATGTCTTGGCTGTTGTGCATAACATAGTAAACACGAGGGTGTGGGTATCTCTTCGAGTTAGTGATTTCATTTTCTCTGAATATATACCCAGAAGTGGAATGGCTGGATCATATGGTGGTTCTAATTTTTTGAGGAACCTCCATACTGTTTCCCAGAATGGCTGACCCAGTTCACATTTCCACCAACAGTGCATGAAGGTTCCCTTTTCTCTACCACCAAATGGTTATTTTCTTTTATTATTTATTATTTTTATTTTCTAAAACTATAGAACACTCCATGAATTTGCTTGTCATCCTAATGACGCAGCAGCCATGCCAATCTTCTCTGTATTGTTCCAACTTTAGTATAAGTGCTGCCGAAGTGCGCACTTGAGTGATTATTTTAATGAGTCAGCTAGAAGCCCCTGAAGTTATATTACCCCCAATTTATGTTGCCTTTCCTTATATGTATCTCCTCAAGATGGTCCCTAGGAAGTGGTATAGAGTAGGGGTCAGCAAAATTTGTCTTAAAGAGTCCAATACTAAATGTTTTTGGTTTTGAAGGCCATAGGGCCACTGTTAGAACCATCCAGTTCTGTCACCATAATGTGAAAGCATCTGTAGAGTCCATAAACAAAGGTGTGACTGGTTCCAATAAAACTTTGTGTATGGACACTGACATTGGATTTCATATAATTTTTGCATATCACAAAATAATATCTTCTTAATGTTTTCACCCATTGAAAAACGTGAAAACCATTCTTAGCTCACAGCCCATACAAAACCAGGTGGCTGGCCATATTTGATCCACATGCTATAGTTTGCCTACCCTTCGTCTCAAGGCTTTAGTGACTCTGAAGTATTTTTTAGACTTTTATTTGACAACTGATGTTTTCCTTTGAGAAGTTTGGCTGAGTTTAGTAGCTGTAGATTGCTCCCATGGCCAAATATAATTTCAAAAGATGGACTTTCAAAATTATTCCTAATATATACAAGGAAAAATCTGCTGCTCCATCATGTGTATAGAACATAGGCACTGCCCATGGCCACTTTTTTACTTCTTCAGGGAGATTAGGCCCTGGAGAAAGAAGTTGGGGGAAAAATGGTGGGAAAATGTTGCAGATGTTTGAATCAGATGTGGACTAATCATTGAAGTCCTGCATGAGGGGAGTCGTGAGTCAGGAGAACTGGTAGAGGAAAATGATAAAAGGACATGTAGTAAGACCGGGAGAAGGAGATGAAAAAGATAACATCCTGAATTTGATATAAAATTTGATGGGATCAGATGCAATTGTAGAACCATTTTGACATAGAGAAAATAATCGTTTTGCCATCCTTGTAAAAATGGCAAAAATACATGAAGAATTGTATAGAATGTCAAAAATGTTGTCTTTGCCATGACATGATGGCCTTTGCAAGCTTTAAAGAAATAATCTTTGGGGCACCTGGCTGGCTCAGCTGGTGGAGCAGATGACTCTTGATTTCAGGGTTGCAGGTTTGAGTTCCATGCTGGGTGTAGAGATGACCTAAAAATAAAATCTTTTATAAAAAGGCCAATCCTTTATTTTGAAGTACTTTAGGGTTCTGTTTTTTTGTTTTGTTTTGTTTTAAGTGCTAGAATAGATGCTACTCAAAGTGTGGTCCCCACACTGGTTAGAAACACTAATTCTTGCCTCATCCTAGACCTACTAAGGCAGAAACTCTGTGGGTGGTAGGACCCCTTACTGTGTTTTAACCAGCCTTCCAGTGGGTTCTGATGTGCACCAGACTTTGAGAACCACTGCTTTCAATCACATCAGAGGGATACCAACTTATATGCCATCCTCCTTATGGATAACAGAGTTTACCATGAGGTTTCAGGGCAGGACTTCTGATGGATACTTTTCACTAACTGCTGTTTTTTAGGGCAGCCACCCGAAGGAGGCAGGCAAGAAGAATGTCCCTATTGTGAAAGGAGAGGGAATTTTTCTTATAAGTAAACAAGATGAAATATGATCTAGGGTGTTGCTTCTGGAACCCGGGGGGAAAACAGCTCCTTGTGGGTAGCTGCCTTAGTCTCTCTCTTTTCTGTCTACACCATATCAACTTGCCCACAGAGCACAGACCATAGACTGCATTCCACGTTCTCGTCCTGCTGTCAGGGCTGGACGATGGTAGCACAGGCACAAATGTGTCTAATTTTGTTTCTTTCTGTCCACTGCTCGCTCTGAGCCAGGAATATACTTCCTTCAAGCTCCTCCCACACAGTGACCTTGTTTCCATAGTAACTGGCACATTCAGCTGGAGACTTACACATGAGTTTGAATAACTCAAGGTTTTAAAACTGTGAGAACCTAGGGAAGACGGTCCCACAAAGCATGCAAAAGACAGTTTCTTCATGCAAATAAAGTGGGAACTGAGATGGGTAGTTGTTTGTGACGTGTGTCGATTATATGTATGTTGCTGTTAGAAATCTCCTGGGTGCTAATCATTGTATGAGATTACTGGTGATCTTCTTTGATTCGCTGGAGGAGGAAATAGTTCCAAATTAGAGCATATGAGGTTTTTGATGGAATGAAGGCCTTTATTTTCTGGGTAAAAATTCACTGTGGTGGCCTGCTGGGCAGATTGTCTAGTCTGATTTGGGAGAACCAGAATAGTATCTTTCTCCCTGCACTGGTGGAATTAGTTACTTTGTTCTCTGTGTGCCCACAATACTCTGCTGGTCATCCCTCTTGTAGTTGTATTAATAATAATATTACTACTGCTGATAAGCAATTTGTGATGATGGTATGCTAAGTACTACTTGATCTCATGTATTCCTCAAAACAACCTCATGAAATAAATAACATTATCGTACCCATTCTTCACACGAGGGAACTGAGGGTCAGAGATTTTATGCCATTTGCCCAGGCTCTCCCAGCTCATTTGTAGTTGAGCTAGGATTTGAAACCAGAGAAGTCTGACTCCTGGAGTTCACCTTTCTTGCCCCAGAGCCTGTATGAGTCACAGTCCGTGGCAATTACTTGTCCATGGAATCATGGTGTTCCCCCTAGATCGAGAGATCCTTCAGGGCAGGGACTGACTTTACTGCTTCCCTCAGAGTGAGAACAGGGCTGGCTGCATGCTTGGGGCTCATTAAATATTTTGTCCCAGAAGGGAAGGAAGGGATAAATAGCCATGGAGCATCTCTGACTTGCTTCAGGTGTTGTCCACCTGCTGTCTCCATTCATCATGCTCTTTCTTGTTAAGAAGTTATTTTCTCATCATTAAGTAAGCCTTCATGTCTCTTCCAACCCCGAGAGTATAGTTCTCGCTGTTTTTGAGGTTTTCAGTGGCTATGTAGCCCTGAGCGATCCATTCATTTTCCTGGTCCGTAAACACTCACAGGGCACCTGCCTGTGTGCCAAGCCCTGAACTAGGGGCTTGGGATCCAGCATTGAAGAGAACAGACATGCAGCCCTACTCTTCTAGAACTTATGGTCTAGCTGGGGGAGGCAGACAGCGCACACCACGGCTAACAGAGAAGGGCATTCTATGAGTATGGAGGTGTTAAGTACCATGGACGAAGTCAAGCAAGTAATAAGTTGCTATGAGAAGAATAAAGAGGCAATGGCAGGGTGAGGCTGAGGCATATCCTTGGTTTCATTTTTAAAAACAGCGTGGTCTGGATGGGCTTTACTAAAGGGAAGAAATATGTTCTGGGCAGAAGGAACAGTTGGTGTAAGACCCCTGAGCAAGGAGCAGGTTGACATAGATAGAAGATGAGGGTAGAGGGCAGAGAAGACAGATTAGAAGAGGTAATGGGGGCTCAGATGCCATAGGGTCTTGCAGACCACTGTAAGGGCTCTTTTGGCTTTGAGTGATAAGAGGAGCCCTAGGGAAATCAGAGCAGGGGGAGTGACTTGATCTGATTTACATATTAAAGCAATCACTCCAGCAGCCCTGTTGAGAGTAGACAGCAGAAGGGCAATGGTGGGAGTAAGCACTACTCCAGAGCCTGCCACAGCCATCCAAGAAAAAAGTTACAATGGCTCGGATCCGGATGGGTGCCATGGAAGTGATGAGATGTAACAGATTCTGGAAGTGTTTTTGAAGTTCAAGCTAATGGGATCCCGTGACAGATTTGGACATGAGGTCTGAAACCAGAGAGGCATTAAGAATGACTCCCAGGGTTTTGGCCTGAGCAACTGGAAGGATAGAGTTGCCATTTACCAAGACAGGAAAGACTGTAGATAGAACAGGTTTGGAGCAAGAACAGAACTTCAATTTGGGCACAAGTGAAGTGTGAGATGTCTCCTAAATACAAAATATAAGTATTATATATTTATATATAATACAAATAAATGTATTTATATGTACCTGGGGTTCGGAGAGAGGTCTAAGTTAAAGATAGAGGTTTGAAAGTCATTGGCATGTAGATGGTTAAAGACTTGATACCAGAAGAGATCACCAAGGGAGCAAATATACACTGAGAAGTAGATGACCAAGTGATTCCTTATAGGATATACTGTCTTTGTAATACAGCAAGGACAATAATCTGCACCTACATAGACCTGTGCAGTTCAAACCTGTGTTGTTCAAAGGTTGCCTGTATGTTCTGTGTGGTCATGACAGGTAGCTGCAGGTGGGTGTGTCTGAACCTATCCATGGCCCAGAAGGGCAGATGAAGCAATGTAGGTGGTATAACAGGAAGCAGGGAAAATGCTAGTTTTTTGAGGGTGAGGAGTATTGTGATAAAAAGTGTAGAGAATGTTGATAATTAGCTTATTAGTCAAGGAAATAGCTGAAGATAACTTGCAGTGTTTTCCAAAGTGTGCTCTGGGGGCCGCTTCATCAGAACCTCCTGGGGAGCTTATTAAAAATGCAGGTTTCTGGAGATGCAAGCTAACTACTGAATCCATATCTCTGGGGTTAAGACTCTGAATTCTGTGTATTTAACAAGGTCCCCAGGTGACTTTTAAACACAACAAACTTTGTGAACTGCTGCTCTAAAGATTTTTGTTGGAGTAAATTATATTCCTGACTGACCAGCTTTCCAGAACACAAGACTTAAGTGAAAAAAAAATGGCATTTTGGAAGTGAAAAACCCACATTTAACATACACACTTCTGAACGCACTTAAGTTCTAAGAAGCTAAATTTATAGTAATGTTTGGTTGGCCTGATGTTAAACCTCCTTCTGTTTGTTTCAGGGATACTTCCGGTATCTGGGAAAGTTAATGGCTCCCTCATGAGACATGGAGTTACCAAATCTGTTTGTTGCTTATAAATCCAGTTATGTACCAGAGAAGATGGTTGACAAGGTGTAGCTCCCCCCATGCTCTCTGAGGTCTCTCTGAAGCCAGGGAAACCTGAGAAGAGAGAAGCTGTGGAGCCCCAGCTGTTTTGCCCCAGGGTTCCCGGAGGCAAACCTCCGAACTGCTGCTTTCCACCTCACGGGAGGCCTTATGTCAACGTAGCTGGGAATCTTAGCACCATGCTTTTTCAGCCCTGCTTCCTTGGACAGTTGGAGAAAGGGGCAGAGAAAAGCAAATCAGAAATATGGGTTCTGTTTTGTTCTGTTTTGTTGTTCTGTTGTTGTATTTTCATTCTCTGTGACCACTGGGAAAGAATGAGCTTTGACATAGGAGAATCTGAAAGCGAGGGTCTCCCAGCTTCAAGTTGTGACCGGGAATTAATGAAGTTCATCGTTTATGTTACTTTGTGCCTCCCTGAGGTAATGATTTTGGTTACCAAAGACTTCCCCATGGGTTTAGTATTTTACAAAGGCCACCTTTCACTAGCTGATTTCCACAGACGTGCTTCCACTCATGAACTATAAATTAATCTCTTCAATGACCAGGCAGTCAACTTTGGGAACTTTTGATTCTAGAATTTGATCCCATCTTCAGAAGTCACTAGACTATTTTATTCATGCATAGAATTCTGAGTGCAAATTTTAATCTATCTGGATCTTTTCATGACTTTCTACCAACATTTATTGAGTACTTATAATGTAAAAAGTATTGTATTAGCCAGTGGTTAATAAGGCACAGTCCTTGCCCTGGGGAAACAGACCTGTATAGCCACTCACAATATGAGTGATAAGTGCTATATTTAATCTAGCATTATTTAATCTAGCACTTGCAAGGGAAGAGGTAATTTTTTTCTTGAAGGGAGTTAGAGGGATTCTGGGGAGCTGGGGGAGTGGCTCAGGGAGGAGAGGATGCGGGGCTAGAAGGAAGCAAGGAAATGGGCCTGAGAACGTGGGAGGTGGACATGGGGTCATGGCTCCAGGCACTGACAGGACACACCCTCTTGCTGCTGGACCAGTGAAGGCCAGGTGCTGTCCTTCCTGTTGATGTGATTGTTGTGGCCGCTAACCAGCCTCGTGAGTGGGAAACAGCTGTTCAAAGCAGCTGGTTTGAGGAGTGTGTTTATGACATTTGTTTTGGGTACATTTTCCTGGTGGGTTACCCTGGACATCTAGAGAATAAGAGATATTTTAATAAACTGAGAGAATTTCTCTCCATATAGATCTAAAGCCTAAATAATAAGAAGGTGGTTGAACTTTTTCAACTTCAGAGAGTTTATGCTACTCCCTTAATGCTGTAGCACACCTGGCAGATAGGGGAGGTGGGTGAAATGGGTGGAGGGGGTCAAAAGGTACAAACTTCCAGTTATAAAATAGAGAAGTCCTGGGATGTAATACACTATGGTGTTTGTAGTCAATAATACCGTATTGCATATTTGAAAGTTGCAAACAGAGTAGATCTTTAAAGTTCTAATCACAAGAAACAAGATATATAACTATGTGGTGTGGTCGATGCTGAATAGTCTTATTTCGGTGGTCATAGTGAATCATGTTGTACAGGTGAAACTAATATATTGTAAATCAGTTATGCCTCAAAAAAAATAGCACACCTTTTGCAGGTTTTTTTTTTTTTTTTTAATTCTGTAATACGGCTGAAACCCTCATTTCTCTTCCACTTAGCTATGGCAACATAAGCAATACACTCCGGTTTTTTGCAAAACTCTTCACACACAAATGTGCAGATGTGGACAGGTTGTTCGTTATTTCGTACTTTCTCAGTGATGACACGATTTCAATATTTGAACCTATTGAGAAGAATTCAGGTAAGAGGCATAGCTCTTATAGCAATTTTCTCAGAATAAGTAACTGTCTCTTCATTTTGAAAGTTAGGGAGTGTGGTCTGATTTTATAGCCTAGATGACTAAGATGGTGGCTTTCATTTCTTTTCTTTTTTTAACCACCAAAGTTCATTTTACAAAGCTCTCTTAAATGGGAACCCAGACATATAAAATGATGAAAGAGGAACAGGAAGAGTTTGGTTGGCTCAGGGCTGGGGGATTCTGAACGTCTCCTTTTGGAAACTATTCCCCTTTCTGCTGTGGCCTCTGAGGTTCTTCTGTGGAATCCGGGGGCTTCAGAATCATGGTCTGTCTACCACCAGTTCCATGCAAAGACAGCAAGACAAGAGGAAATCTCTGTTTTTGATAGTACCACTGACAAAATGTTGGCTTAAGTATAAGACGATTCCAGATTTAAAAAAAAATCTAATCTTCAAAGTCTGTCTCCCTCTGTCTGTTGAGGCTTTTGCCAAGGTTCCAGCAGACAGGCCCCCGGAGTGCCTCTCTGCAGTGCACAGATGCTGTGGACATTGCAGGGACGAGCCATTGATTCTGACTTACCGAATTACGGAACTCTATGGCTCTGCTCTTTGTCCCAACACATTGAAAACTTTTATCTGTGCCAAAGGCGCATCTGGGAAGAAGAATCAGTAGTGTGCTGGTAAACTGGCTTTCTGAAAAAAATTTAAAAGCCCTGATCTCCAACACTTGCCAGATGTCATGGAGCAGATACCTCAACCATAGTGCATTTCAAGAAACCAACACTAACAACTGGCTTGCAAAATCCCTAACAGTGTATTAGTCAGCCCTTAGGAGCTACTGTGAGCCACTCTGTGCACCAGTGAATAAGGAATAATTTGTATAACTAAGTCAGGCTGCATAGTGATTGGAATAATGGATCAAATCCTAAAATAGGAAATCAAATAGGAATAAGTAGAAAGTCATCGTCTTAAAGGTCAAAAAATCATCTCTTGGTTGATGTTGGGTTGGGTGCCTGCTTGGTAGACCATGTGACTCTTGATCTCAGGGTCATGAGTTCAAGCCTCACATTGGGTGTGGAAGCTACAAAAAAAAAAATCAACTCTGTACATCTAGATTGGGGAAGATTATGACCAAACAGACTGTAGCACTCCTAAAACAGGGTAATAGACATCAATTGCAAGCTTCTTAGTAATAATAGCCGCCATGATTACCTACTGTTATCCTTAGAAAAACTCCAGGAGGTTAAGTTTTATGTTAGTCCAGATCCTCCAAGGGGCAAACCCCAAGATGGGACTGAATATAAAAGAGATTTACTAGGGAAAATGCCGGCAAGGGAGATTATGGAAGGAGCCAGAAGAGGCCAGGAGAGCCGTCGGACTTCAGTGCCTGTCTGACTCCGTGAAGGACAGCAGGAAGGAAGAAAGGAAAGAAAGTCTTAGATTGCAGCGAGACTCTAAACAAGTTTCAGCTAGGCTGAC
>ML099898.1:18147-74127 GCA_003697995.1 Taxidea taxus jeffersonii | reverse complement strand
TCCCTGCCCTGTCCAGTCATTTGTTGGCAGCAGCCCGTGGGAAGCGTGACCTTGGTCCAAACCCAGGGAAACCCAGGGTTTCAGAGCATAGCCATGGGGTACTTTGTCGACTACATTCCCCGTGATAGGTGATCCGAAAGGCACATTTTCATAGCTCCCTACAAATTTTATTCCCATTTTACCAGTGAGAATTCAGAGGGGTTCCAAGAGATTAAATTAACTCTTCAAGATCATCCAGCAAGTGACAGAGCCAGGATGAGCTCCAGCTCTGTTTGGCTACAAAGCCTGTGTCTTTCCACGACCTCTGGTGTTTGAATGTGGCAGGAGTGTGATGAAGCTGACCCCCAAAGCTCGGGTTGTATTCAGATGCCTGAAGGTTTCAGTTAAGTAGCAGCGAGAAGATACTGGAGTTTCATCCTCAGTTCTGCTCGCTGCTTTCCAAGAGCCACAAAACAAAAACAGAACAAAAACAAAAAGCCCAAATAATCCCCAGAAGAGAGCACATGAGATGGTCCGAATTCTGGAAAGTAAGAAATACATGGCATTGCTAAAAGAGGCAAAGATATTTAGCCTGTAGGGAAAAAAAAAAAAGTTATGGGACTCTCAGAGTTATCTTCAAACAGTTAAGTAAGCTTCTTTCCAGAAGCTGGGCATCCTCCGCTTAATCCATGTGTCAGAATAAATATAAGACATCATCTGGGACAGATAGGTGGAAATGAGCTCAAGTGGGGAATTTTCTACATGGTACTATTCAAACGTGCTCTGAAGCAGGGTTATCTTCCCAATGTCCCAGTTCTCTGTATGCTGCTGGGCATACGGCAGGCACTTACTAAGTGTTTATTTAGGTGTTTGGATTGGGAAGGAAGTAGAGAGGGGGAAGAAAAGACTGGAATGCTTTACCTCTCTTTTTTTCTCTTTAC
The DNA here is from genome assembly GCA_003697995.1 of Taxidea taxus jeffersonii. Classification (NCBI taxonomy): domain Eukaryota; kingdom Metazoa; phylum Chordata; class Mammalia; order Carnivora; family Mustelidae; genus Taxidea; species Taxidea taxus. The sequence continues at coordinate 73,207 of ML099898.1, read as the reverse complement.
ACATTCACCTAGGGAATCTGTTGTTCTCCTACTGTCCCCTTCTCCCCTCAGGTCTGAGAAGAATAGGCAGTGTGAGCTCACAAGCTAAGCTGTACGGTCTGTGTTTGAGCAGGAAGGAACTCTAAAGGCAAGTTGTATGGTTCTTTGAAGAATAAAGGGTACTCATTAAGTTTTCTCCTTTTCTGTAGGGGTTACTGGCGGGAAGTTCTTGAAAAGAATTCGTGTTAAGAAGCCTGGACAAGAGGTCTTTAAAAGTGAACTATCAGAATATATCAAGGCCGAGGAACTGTATATCGGAGCCAAAGTGAACATGAATGGCTACCTCTTCCTTTTGCTCAATGCTGACGAGTACACCTTAAACTACATGGAAACGAACTCAGAGAAGGTGAGCTGCCTGTGGCACTCTCCACTTGCCCCTCAGCGCTCTGCAGTCTGTGTTTTTCTTTCTCTAGGCCTTTTCTTCTTCCTACCGGCCTTACATTGTGCATTCACACACGTGGCCATGAATAATGGATCTGCGCGACTTGGCCACAGGTCCCGATCTCCTCTGTTTACATGCTGGGCCCTCCAGTGCCCAGCGGCACGGATGCCGGGCACAGGCAGGAGGCAGGCCCAGGGCTGAATCAAGTTTCCTGGCTTTTCTGCTGACGCTGACAATGTTTTCATAAAGAGATTCGGTGACTATAGGAAAAGGAAGAAAATCTGGTGCCGCACACTGCGCCGTCCTCGTTAATTGGCACAGGCCTATGCAGAAGGCCAAGAACGGAACAAACAGAAGCCCCAGGGGAACCCGGTAGTTGCTGGGGTTGCAGCTTTCCAGAACAGGAGCTACCTGAGGCCTAAATAAGAATTCAAGGACAAATTGGCAACAGTGAGCTCGGAGTTTTTTTCATTTGAAACAAAATGGCAGCTGGGTACTGTCACTAAAAGTACTAGTATGGCAGTGCCATTCTGGAAGAATAACACGTTGATGAATTCTTGATTTTGAGTGTGGATTGGTTTGGTGTGCAAACATGTATATTTGAGGGACGTTGCCTAATATTGAAAAATCTACCTAGAAACCATCTATTTTATATTTTTAGAGATTTTGTTTGTTTACTTGAGAGAGAGAGAGAGAGAGAGTACACGGGAGCACACAGAGGGAGAGGGAACACAGAGGCAGAGGGAGAAGCAGACTCCCCACTGAGCAGAGAGCCCGACTTGGGGCTCCATCCCAGGAATCTGGGATCATGACCTGAGCTGAAGACAGACACTTAACTGACTGAGCGACCCAGGCGCCCCTAGAAACAATTTATTTTAGAAGTCTGCCTGTAAGGGGCTACCTTGGTGGCTCAGTCAGTTGAGCGTCTGCCTTTGGCTAGGGTCATGATCCCAGGGTCCTGGGATGGAGTCCTGGGTCAGGCTTCCTGCTCAGCAGGGAGTCTGCTTCTCCCTCTCCTTCTGCCCCTCCCCCTGTTCATGCTCTCTCTCTCAGATAAATTTTTAGAAATCTAAAAAAAAGTCTGCCTGTAAAAAATAATGTTTATGTGTCAATTATATCTGTATCTTTTTCTATATCTCTATACACAGTACCAATTCTCTTTCATTTATATATAAAACGCTCAGGGGTAAGTTGCTAAGATCAGTCTCTCTGTGTATATCCCATCACCCTTCTTTGTCTGGGTGCTCTGAGCAGCAGGTGCCAAGGCTGAATTCAATAAGCAAAGGATGTCCCGGGGGAAGGCATATGAAGGATAAATGAGGAAGGAACAAGAGCAGGTGGTGAGCCTGAGATGTAGGTCTGAACCCTTGACAAAGGAGAAGGAAAGAAGGAGGTTGGGGCACGAAAGGACTCAGGACACAGTGCAGCTCTGAGAAAGCATCCGCCAGGCTGCTGGGGAGCCCGAGAACAAAGGCTGCCTGGACATGGGACATCTATAGGTGGTGCCCCTGATGCAGTCATCGGGAGAAAATGGCCTGGGCAGAGTGTGGCCAGAAGGTCTGGCTGGTGGGGGCTGTTAGCTCTTCTCTGCGTTCCCTCTGGATGGTAGGCCCCCGAAGCACCTTCTGGGGCCGCCATTCCCTTTTTCCATTTGCAGGGTTAGGACCTGGCGTTAGCATAAAACTGTGAACTGGTAGGCCTCCAAAAGCACTGAATTCAGGCAAAGGGGATCAATAAACAGGCAGTTAGATTTCTGGAGACAGCAGGCTCGGCTGGGAAACATGGCTCCACACTTCCTGGCTGAGAGGCCTTCGACATGTATTCTCCCTGAGCTCTGCTTGCCTCATCTTTACATGCTGACTCTTTCAGAGAGTTACCACACAGAGGAAATGCCATCATGCATGTGAAATGCTTCACTCTGTGTGGCCCATAGCAAGCGCAGTCAGGGTACAATTTACAATAGCTACTGTGAATAAGGACTCAGTTTTCAAACACAGGGCAAACCTATATGTTAACATACATATGTATATATAATGTGCATATATGTATTATATATAATATGCACATATTATATGTATGTATGTGTTCTAGATACATAGTTCTATATACATATTTGTATATTATATACATATATTAACATATCTTGAGTGTGTGGATATATGTATAGATACATATATATTTGTAAGATATAAAGCGCTTTTCTCCTTTCAGAAAGGTAAAAACAGGGTAGGACATTATCTGGTCTCAGCATCCTAAGTGAAAGCTGCATTAACTTAAAACTACCCTTAACAAGGACTTTCGAAGCAGAGAAAGATTACTATACTCTTTGTTCTTTGTTAGTTTTTTGTTTTTGCTTTTTTTTTTTAATAGCAAGGAAGGCATAGAGAAAGAATCTTAAGCAAGACCCACGCCCTCCAGTGGGCATGGAGCCTGATGTGGGGCTTGATCTCACAACTCTGAGATCATGACCTGAGCCAAAATCAGAAGTTGGCCACTTAACTGACTGAGTCACCCAGGCGCCCCAAGATTAATATGTTCCTTAATATCTTTGCAAAAGACCTAATAGATTGAATCATGGAAGTAGATGAAAGGCAGTGCAGAAGGTGGGGAGAAAGAGGGGCTGCGATAGGTCAACAAACCCCCTGGTGGAAAAAAGAGACCTTTATACTAAATTAACATCAATGTTTTGAATCTTCGTATTCAGTCTTCTCTCTCTGTCTCTCTCTCTCTCTCTCTTTTTTTTTTTGACACTTAGCTGTAATTATTTACAAGCTTATGCTTTACTGGATTGAGTAAGAAGTACTTTTAGAGTCAAAAACCTAATCACAGGGTAGGAGACGACACCTGAGGGCTGCCGGAGAATGAATGTCAGGGGATTGCAGTGCATGTGGATCTCTGACACCCGGCCATGCTCTACTCAGTGCATTGTCAGACGGCCGCTAGTCCCAGGGGGCCTACTCATAAGATCCAGAGAAAATGAGGGTCCACTTATCCAGTCGTGAATCACAAATCGCTCCATTAGATCTCCTAACCCATTGGGCCAACATCCAAGGGTTCAGGGGAGAAGGCTGAGGGGTTGTTTTCTGATTCCTGTGGCTTACTGTCCCTTAAGCTCATTTCTCTCCGATTTGGGCCTACGCCAATGTCACTCGTTGTCCTAAAACTGTAACTGAAGAGATTTAATTCTAGTTGTGTCTTCTCTGTGATGGTCTCTGTGGAAAGCCATGCCCAGCTACCTTCAGGTTCAGAGCGTGAAGTTTGTTTGCAGGCCATCGGAAAGATTGGGCTCCCTATGGCTCAGGCATGCTTTAATATCCTTCCTTTCCTTCCCCCTGCTTCAGTTTCCCATGAGCAGCATTGAACTTATCCTACAAAAGCTGAAAGAAGAAGAATCAAAATCCAGAGAGCTCAAGCAGGTTTTTACAGCTGCTGACTCTAGGCTCACAAAGATGGTGGATTACAATACATTCAGGTAAGCCAGACGCTGCCAGCAATAATCTGTTTTCCCTTTAAGATTGCCCAAAGAGTAAAAAAACAGTTCAAGATTGTCCAAAGAGCAAAAATCCAGTTTCTTCCCTCGTGCTGCCTAGGCTAATTTACTACATGATTTTATTAGGACTTGACATGTCTTTGTGTTCGTACTACTTTGTGGTCAAGTTTGGCTCATTTCTAGTAAAGTTTGTGCATTTGCATATAAAAAAAGCTTATAGGCAAGAACAGAGAGACAAAAGCACAGAAAGTCAGTTCTGTCTCTTCTGAATCCTGGTATTGAAGACTCCAGGGAATGCCGGGAAGAGTGCATGGTGGTGAGAATGGGAGGAAAAAATGCAGCTAAGGGCCCCCCCTCTGAAATCTGGGGAAAAAAGGAGAGACAGCTCCCTAGGAATGTGATCCAGTTGGAAAAGACAGTGGAAACTTTCCTGATTATCAGAGAAGAGGCGATTGGTATGCATCTGTGTGTAGGTGAGCTTACACACATCGGTGTGTTTTGAAAAACATAGAAAAACAAATTGAGGGGGAAATAGATGACATTAGTTAGAACTATAATAAGAAATCACGAGCAATGAAGGTTTTCTCTAAGGTAGAGCTGAATTCTGGGATTGTCCAGTGGCTGACCTGGGCAAATTGCCAAACAGTGGAAACACAGGGAAATTCAAATTCAGGATCTAGTACAATTGTGAGACTTCTTAGCCTGAAAACAAAGTGAACAGCGTGTTCAGGAGGATGTAAATTAAATCATGGATGGCAGAACAAAGGGGACTTTCTCTTTAGGCTGAGAATTCTGACTCCTCTGAAAACAGTAGTGGCCAAAAGCTATATAAGAAACTTGAGGCCGTTGAGATACGGGCTGACCAGTGAGGAAGTGAGTCCAGGAGGGGGTGGAGGGTGTGTAGGAGGGGATATTTCCAGCTTTGTATCTGGAGCTGCCTATTCCATCAATACCTGGTGATCTGAGGTCCAAAGTGTCCAAAACTCATTTGTTGTCTTAACAAAGCTGTTTTGTGTCTCCAGAATGTTCTTTTGAGAGAAGCAGTCAGGACCTATTTTTATTGTTTAGAATTGCCAACCTTCTGGGATCAATAAGAATTTATAGCTCTTTGTTTTTGTTCATAGTCATACGCATGTTCGTGGCCTTTTGGAAAATAAAGGGAGAAGGAAGAAAGAGCAAAGACATTTGCCCAGGCAGGGGACTAATGGAAAGCCATTAGAAGGAAACAGATTTCCATCAGAAACAAGGGAGCGGTTTCGCTTTTGTTATTTTGTGTCCTTTTACAAAAGCATCCATTCTCCCAACACTCTAGCAAAGTCTGTTGGAAACACTTGAGGGAGTTTATGGGACTTTTTGGGAGGCACTTAGGCCCTCGGCAGGAGATCCAAGGAGGAAAAGTTGCACTGCAGACAGAGGCCTGACCCTAACCGTGGGTGGAACAAAGGCCCGCCAGGCCATGTGACAGAGGATGGCCTTGAGGCACCGTGTGCTTGGAAAGAACCAGCTCCTCTCCTCACACCCCCACCCCCATCTTGAGGCCCTCTCCTGGCCAGGAATTCCTTACGATGGAAACCAGATCAGGTCATGCCCAGCCTGCAGAACTCTTCCGGGGCTTGCCATCGTCCTTACAGTAAAATCCAGACTTTTCGGGCCAGCCGACTGAGTCCCGAGTGATGTGACTCTGTTTGTGTTTCCAGTATTAATCACTTCTTGTTCTCCAGCTTCGTCCTCTGGCCTCACTGGCTGCCACTCAGTTTCTCGAACAGATGAACAAACATGTCAAGCTCTTTCCTGCCTCCAAGCCTATGCACACACCCTTCTGTCTGGTTAGAATGCCCACACCCCAGGCCTTTCCAGGGCAAATTCTAAGGCTCATCTTCAGTGGCACTCTGCCCGAAGGGCTTTCTTTCTGCTTCTCCTGCCATAAGTAGATGGCTCCCTGTTAGCCTTAGCCTTTTGCTGCCCCCTTTCACAGAACTTCGAACAACTTGCAGGGACTTGATTTAGATAACGGCTCTCTGGTATGCGTGCACCTCTGTGTCTTCTCCTTCCCAAGGGCCAGGGACCTCGGTGGTCCTGTTCACGGCTCGATCCCTGGCACCTAGCTCTGGGCTCCGTGAAGGTCTTAGTGCCCCAGCAGAATGGCCAACTGCTAGGATTATTCTCGGGGGTTCCACTTTGGAGGCGGTGACATCATCTTCAGATGAGAGGCCAATCCTCCCAGCCTCTCAGTGTTTTCACGTGAATGTGGTCATGGCCTGACCCTTGCCCCCCCCCCCTCCCCTTATTTCCATCATACTAGAGGAAGACTCTTTTAGAAGTCCCCACTGATGGAGCCCTGACTCTGGGCGAGACAAGATGTTCAGTGCAGTTCATCTGCCATCCACGGGGAGCCCCTGCTGACTTGTTTACTCAACAGGCCCCACATTTGGCTCTGGCCAAATACCCTAGATGTTTGTTGAATCATTTCATGAGCAGCCCTGTTTCTCAGGACTGTTCAGTCGCCAGGTCCACAGCAAACAAGCAAATAATTGACTACCTTGCCCTGAGGAAGGGTGGTCTCTCTCTGACTGGAGGGGAGTCAGGGAGAGCTAGGCCTGACCTGCATGAGCGAAGGGACTTGGGCAACTCCGCCTGCCTGCACCTCACTCTCACCCATGTCACGGTCTCTATGGCCCTTTCCAGTCACTGGCATTGTCAAGCCATTGGAATGTTGGTTTATAAATGCACTTGTAAAATGTTCCCCTTTGCAAATTGTGTATTGCAGGAGTAGGCAGGCAGAGACAGGACTGAGGCTAGTAGGCCTCTGGGCCTCACCTCTGTGGCCCTGCGTCTCTCTCCTACTTACGTACCTGGCACTGTGAGCGCACACCTGGGGACTCAGAGCCCTGACCTTTTACTGGGGCAGCAGTCCAAGCCCCAGGCATTTCCTTGCCCTTCTTCTCAGAGATTTGTGCCTCTCTCAGGGAAGCCAGGAGTGTGGGAGCTAATCATCCGCTTCCGCAGAAGATGCCACACCTGATAACAGATGAATGGATTCATGCGTGGGCCTTCTTGAGATAATCACCTAATAAATGGCCTGAAGGAATGAGGGGACAGGTGGAAACAGGAGGCAGGTTGGGCAGGAAATGTTTCTCTTCTGCCTTGTGGGGGTCGCTAGTTCTGTCTTTTCATGGTCTGTCAGGTCACCTGATGGGAGTCGCTGGTTGTGTCCTGGGAGAGGGCAGAGAGCCTTCCTCAGAATCGGGGGTTGGGGCGCGCGGGGGAGGTCCCGGGCAGACCTTACCAGGGAGTTGGGCAGAGACTAGGCTTGGCAGGGCCAGTGTTTTGTGCAATCAGGAACATGGCAAGATGTGGCTTCCCCCTGTGGGCCCTGGATTCTGAACCATAGGCTGCAGCAGCAGCAAGGGCCCGGTCCCATGCCAGGAAGATGTGATTAGTTCCTCTCTCTGGCCACCTCCCCAAGCCTTGAGCTACCCCTTGGAGATGTCATCTACCCCAGGAAGCCTGTGTATATTTTGGTTTTCTGCATGCTCACCTTTTCTCCCCACCAGGACTGAGCTCCCAGAGGGCAAGGCCCACGTCCTGTTTACCCTTCCTGTGTCTTTCCCAGCTACCTCTTGGACCTGTGAACATCCATGTAATAAATGCCTTAGAAGATTTAGAGTCTAGGGGCTCCTGGGTGGCTCAGTGGGTTAAAGCCTCTGCCTTCAGCTCAGATCATGATCCTAGGGTCCTTGAATTGAGTCCCACTTCGGGCTCTCTGCTCAGCGGGGAGCCTGCTTCCTCCTCCTCCTCTCTCTCTCTCTCTCTCTCTCTCTCTGCCTGCCTCTCTGCCTGCTTGTTATCTCTGTCAAATAAATAATGAAAAATCTTAAAAAAAAAGACTTAGAGTCTTAAGAAAGTTTTTTTTCTTATAAAATTCAAATTTTTCCTAAGAGAGGTGGTACAATAGAAATAAGATCTGATTTTGGACTTGCTGGCCTGAATCCAAATCTCAGTTCTAACATTGGTCTGCTTGGCAGCAGTAAGTTGCTGAACAGTGTTTTCACCTAGAAAATGGGGATAATAATACCTACTATATTAGAAAAGTTGTGATGCATAAATATGATAATATATAGAAAGTTCTTATTATAGCACACTGTGGTGTATGGTGGACACTAGAAAATGAAAACCCTTTATCCTGATAGTTGCCACTTCATGTCATCAAAAATAGTAATAGAAATCTATGGCTTATTTTCTGCATTTCAGTGAAGTTACAGATTTATCTATGATGAGGTCATTGAAAACATTCTTTAGGGGCACCTGGGTGGCACAGTCAGTTAAGCATCTGACTGGTTTCAGCTCAGGTCCTAATCTTAGGATCGTGAGATCGAGCCTCACGTCAGTCTCCACACTTAGCACGGAATCTGCTTGAGATTGTCTCTCCCTCTGCCCCTCCCACTCGTGCTCTCTATTTCTCTCTCAAATAAATAAATAAATCTTTTTTAAAAAATTCTTTAATAAATGAGGTTGGAAGAAACTCTTCAAAGCCTTGGAGGCCATCTTCATTGGTGGACTGAGTTTGGGAAGCATTGTTATAATCCACCCCATTACTGTCCTTTACTTCAAGGAAGAAGAATATAAATTTAGTACTCAGAACATTGTAATGATCTCATTCTGATTTATCTCAGACAATTATCTCTCCCTTTATGTGGTTTTGCTCTATCTCTACTCAAACAGCTCTGTGTTGTTATGGGTGTTTTTATTGTAAGTCTAACATCTTTTAAGTCTATGAATCTGTATGAACAAAAGCAAAAACTAAGATATAATCCAAAAGCACTGAAACATCTATTCTCATCATGAACTACATAGCATATCTTTGAGATGGCAGCCTTGGCATATATTTTTTGAAAACAGTGTTTTGAACCTTCGTAAAAGCATTAAATATAAATAACGTGATGTCATAGAAAAAACACTGGCTTGGGAATCAAAAAGACCAGGATCTTTGATTTGATTCTGTCACTGCCAGATGGTATTCTTTGTATTGGTGAAGCCTTAGTTTTAACAAAGAGAACTGTCTCTGACTAGCTAAACAAAAAAGGAATTTATTAAAAGGATCCTGGGTGGTTCACAGAATCATTGGAGGGCTCAAGAAATAAACCTGAAACTAAATTCTAGGAACAATGCCCAGAGTGGGCTGTAGAACTTGTCTGATGGGAAAATGGCCTTGTTGCCACTGCACCACCCGTGACTCAACACTCTATTTGCACTGCTTCCAAGAACTCCATCTTGTCACAGTCATCACTGCCACTGCTTCTGTCACATTCGCGTCCTGTGCCGCCACAGAGAACTGGATCCCTCTGCCACCAAACATGGTCTACGCCTCGCTGGTTTCCCCTGTTAATCCCTCCCAAGTCAAAGTCTTCTACAAACTTCCCTGATTGGTGGAGCTTGGGTCACCCACATGTTTCCAGCTGCAAGGAAGGCTGGGTCCTACAGGTTGAGCTCTGACTTCCATATTGAGTGACGGAGTATAACGTGGAACTTTCCCCCAAAATGGAAGGAGACTTTAAAAGGTACACTTTGGGGGCACCTGGGTGGCTCAGTGGGTTAAGCCTTTGCCTTCGGCTCAGGTCATGATCCCAGGGTACAGGGATCCAGCCCCGTGTCAGGCTCTCTGCTCAGTGGGGAGCCTGCCCCCCCCCCCCCGCCTACTTGTGATCTTTCTCTCTGTCAAAATAAATAAATAAAATATTTTTAAAAAATAAAAAAAAAAGGTACACTTTGCATTTGCCATGATTGCAAATCCAAGGCAAGACAAGCCAGATAACTTAAAGTATGGACATTAGGGACTAAACTCCTTGTCTGTAACCAAACCAAGCAAAACACTTGCCTAGTCCTAGCACTTCTGTAAATACTCTTCTGACCCACCAAACAGCTAAACAAAATACAAAGCCCTTGCCTGTCACCTGCTACTCTTGTGATCTCTGACACACCTTTCTGAGTTTAAATTGCCTTAAATGAAGGTATTGGATTAGCTTCAGGGAAGTTTTCTAGATTGGAAGCTAGCAGTTGTGTTTAGTTTGGCTTTTGTTTAATGTTTTTTAAAGTTAGGAGTTCAAACACAAGTCTTTTATATCTAGCGCCTCTTGAAAAATAGACACCGAATGTACATTTCCTCATGGCACCCATCAATTGGGAGAGAGTGGTAGCTCTCCTTTTCAGATTCTCTATGTTTCTTTCAACTTTCTCCAATTCCTTATTGTCTTACACCTGTTCTCTATGTTTCTTTCAACTTTCTCCAATTCCTTATTGTCTTACACCTTCTCACATTTATCTTATCAGTGTACCCCAGTAAGGGCTTGACTATATAATCCTTGAATTAGTTCACTATAACGTCCCTTCCAACCATCAAATTTCATTATTTTGTTACCCTGGGTATAGTGGAAATAGGCATTTAAGAACCATTGTATTAATATCCCCAAATAGAACTGACAGTGATTTTTTTAAGGGAGAAAGCACATGAATGGGGGATGGGAGAGCAGGGGTAGAAGGAGAGAGAGAATTTTAAACAGGCTCCACACTCAGCACAGAGTCCAGTGTGGGACTTTGAGCCAAAATGAGGAGTAGGACACTTAACCAACTGAGCCACTTAGGTGTCCCAGAGCACTGAAGACTGATTTTTAAATTAGAACCCAGATATGACTGTATACCTAAAAATCCAAAAGACTAAGTTTAAAAGTGGTTAGAACTATTAATAGTATTAAGGAAAGTAACAAAACACTAGAAGATTACACAAAAAGCAGTAGTTTGACTTCGTACCAGTAATAACCAGTTAGGAAATATTATGCAAGGGGGAATACTATTTGCTATAGCAACAAAAATTATGAAATACTTGGGAAGAAATATTGAACAAGAAAGTATAAGATTAAATACAATTTCAAAGCTTTATCGTATCTCTGAATTAGAGGACATTGTTGTAAAAATTCTAATGTGTGCAAATTAATCTGAAGATTGGAAGTAGTTCCAATCAGAATTACAATGTGGGTTTTTGTTGTTGTTAGATTTGGTATTGTTTTGCAAGGTTATCGGAGAGAAATTGGCTCATGGATTATGAAGTCCCTCAGGAAAATTAAAGGCTTGAGAAAATGTTGAAAAAGTAGAATATTAATGTCTAGATACTAGACTTTATATAATTTGTAGATATTTGAAAACATAATGTACTATAGTAGGGGAATGTAGTAGAGGAAACCCAAATATCAGTAAAATACAGTATAGAACCCATAAAAGACAACCCATAAAAGACCCATTCTTATGGGTTTTATTGTAAGATATGGAGAACTTTTCAAATCAGTTGAGATAAAATGGATTATTAATAAAGGTTTTAGGGACAATTGATTGGGAAACATTTAATACATTTTTCTTTTGTGGTAGGGCACCCTTTCCAAAAACCATACAGGAGAAGTTGGCTATATTGACTATAGGAAAAATTTTTATGTTTCTCTATAGCAAAAGATGCAATAAGAACACTTAAAAGGTGAGGGACAGGCTGAGAGAAAATACTTGCAACTAGTATAAGAACCAAGGAATTAACATTAAGAAGTTATAAAAATCTCCCATAAAATCAGCAGACAAAAATGGGTTAAGGACAGAAATAGCCAATTCACAGAAGGAATACCAATAGCTTTTAAACCCATGAAAAGATGACTAATTACGGTACATGCTGAAGCAACAATGAGATATAAATGCCACCTATTTTACTGGCATTGTTTTTAAAGAAGAATATAACTGACTCCAGGTGAGCCTGTGGGATAACTGATACTCTCATTTTCTCTTGATAGAGGAGTTTAAATTAGCTCAGCATTTTGGAGGACAGTTGGCAGTTTCTGGCTGTTTAGAAACTCTTACCTGGTAATTATACTCTCAGAAGGGTTTTATCCAGAAAAAACTTCTCGAGTGGATCATAACAGAGCTCTGTGTGTGTGTGTGTGCCTGTGTGCACATGCACACATGTGCATGTGCACATGCAAGCAACATTTATTGTAGTAAACTTCATAATAGCAAAGATTTCAAAAAATCAAATGCCCAACAATAGGGTAATAGATACAATCTACTGCATTAATTTAAGACTGCTGTTTAATGAGGTAGATCAAATATGTGTACCTGAAGAAATACTCAGTTATCAGTGAGGAATGGCTAAGTAATGCAGCAGTAACAACCAATCCCCCCAAATCTCAGGGAATTAAATCAGTAAAGGTTTATTTCTTGTTCACTATACATCCATCGTGGTTGTTGGGGGAATTGTGTTCATAGTAGTCACTCAGGGACTGAGGCTAACAAAACAGCCACTACCTTGAATGTTGCTGATCACTGTGCCAGAGAGAGAACTTTGGAGGGTCCAGCCCAACAAATTTTCAGCTGGGCAGAAATACGTATCATTTACACTCAGCACCATGACCAGTCCTCGCCATATGGCCTCTACCCATGTATTCACAAGGAAGAGAGAAACCAGATATTGGTGAACACTAATGGCTACCATGTATATGTTGTGCTGTTTTCTAGAGGAAGTAAAATTCAGAAATCTGTTTAATATGATCCTATTTATGAAAATATTGAAAGGTTATGTGTACATGTATATTTATATAAATACTTTAAGGACTGTATATCCTTTGATGGGATCCTAGCAGGCTACACATCAAGCAGTTTAGAGCATGCCTCATTCTTTGACTCACATATATATTTTTTAACAATGTGCAGTTTAAAAAATTTAAAAGAGAAAACAACAAATAAAACCCCAACAAATAAACCAAAAATCCTGGGCAGAAAACACTGAACATTTTTTATTTCTTGCTTCAATTTCCGGAAAGAGCTAATGGCAAAGGCTGGCAGAATATGCTGAGCAAAAGTCAAGAGGCTCAGAATCATAGAGCATGGGTATGAGCTGTTTCCCTTGAGGCTCTACTCTGAGTATTGATTAGAGTTGAATAACTTTAATGCGCTTACTTAAAATGCTTGGATTGCAGGCCAGAATTTTATATTGCAGGTCAGAATATTTATATGCTATCACAGGCTAATAAAACTCTAGAGTTTTACAATTAAATTTTGGGTTGGAGTAATTTTTATAATTTTCAAGTTCTTATCAAATTAGCAATGAATTAGCCCATTTATTCCCCCCTCCCTCTGCCAACCTTTTAGGAAAATGTTAAAACTTTCAGAAAATTTGAAGAGTAAACATTCATCTACCCACTATTTCGGTGTGTCAGTAATGTTTTACTATATTTGCTTTATCACAGAGCTCTCCATTCATACATCCCTCTGTCCATCCATTAATGCATCGCAATTTTGGTGCATTTCAAAGAAAGGGACATCAGTTAACTTCCCTCTAAATAGGTCAGCGTGCTTAACATTTATTTACAGGTTTTTTCTTTTCATAGAAAATTTATATTCAATAAAATGCACCAACCTTTAGTGTACATTAAATGAGGGGGGTTTTACTTTTTTTTAAAATTAAACTTTTATTTTCATTCCACTACCATTAATGCATAGTGTTCTGTTAGTTTCAGGTGTACGATAGAGTGATCCCACACTTCCATACATCACCCCGTGCTCATCACAAGTGCCCTCCTTCATCCCTATCCCCTATTTCCCCAACCCCCCACCTCTGGTAACCATCAGTTTGTTCTCTATAGCTAAGAGTCTCTTTCTTGGTTTGCCTCTCTCTCTTTTTCCTTTGCTCATTTGTTTTGCTTCTTAAATTCCACATATGAGTGAAATCATGTGGTATTATCTTTCTCTGACTGCCTTAGTTCACTTAGTATTCTCTAGCTCCATCCATGTCTTTGCAAATGGCAAGATTTTATTCCTTTTTATAGATAAATAATAGTCCATTGTATTTATAGATAAATAATAGTCCATTGTATTTCTGCTAAAGAAATGTATACCACATTTCTTTAGCAGCGAATCTATCAGTTGGCACTTGAGCTGATTCCATAACTTGGTTATCGTAGATAACCCTGCAATAAACAAAGGGTTGCATATATTCCTTTGAACTAGTGTTTTGGTGTTTCGGGGGTGAATACCCAGTGGTGCAATTACAAGATCCTTAGGGTGATTGGATTTCTTTTTGAGGAAACTCCATTCTGTTTCCCACAGTGGCTGAGTGATGTTGAGCATCTTTAGAAGATGAACATCATAGAAAAACTCACTATGTAATTGTGGGTTTATTCCTGGGTTTTTGGTTCACTTCCATTGATCTGTGTGTCTGTTTTTGTGCCAGCACCATATTGTCTTGATGACTACAGCTTTATAATACAATGGGAAGTCTGGAATTGTGATACCTTCAGCTTTGTTATTCTTCTTCAAGATTGCTTTGACTACTTGGGGTCTTTTGTGGTTCCATACAAACTTTAGGATTATTTCTTCCAGTTCTGGGAAAAATGCTGTTGGTGTTTGATAAGGGTTGCATTAAATATGTAGATTGCTTTGGGTAATATAGCCATTTTAACAATATTTATTCTTCCAATTCATGAGCATAGGATGTATTTCCATTTCTTTGTGTCATCTTCAGTTTCTCTCATCAGTGTTTACTTTTTAGTTTTCAGAATACAGAACTTTCACCTGTTGGTCAAGTTTATTCCTAAGTACTTTATTATTTTTGGTGCACTTATAAATGGGATTGTTTTCTTATTTTCTCTTTCTGCTGCTTCACTTTTAGTATATATAAATTGAACAGGTTTCTGCACATTGATTTTCTATCCTGCAAATTTGCTGAATTTATGAATCGGTTCTAGTAGTTTTTTGGTAGAGTCTTTAGGGTTTTCTACATATAGTATCATGTCATCTGCAAATAATGGAAGTTTTACTCCTTCTTTACCAATTTGGATGCCTTTTATTTGTTGTTGTTGTTGCCTGATTGCTGAGGCTAGGACTTCCAGTACTATGTTGAATTAAAGTGGTGAGGGTAGAGTAGACATCCTTGTCTTTTTCTTGACCTTAGGGGAAAAGCTCTTAGATTTTTCCCATTGAGTATGATGTTCACTGTGGGTTTTTCATTTAAGCCCTTTATTACATTGAGGTGTGTTCCCTCTAAATCTACTTTGTTGAGGGTTTTTTATCATTAATGGATGTTGTACTTTGTCAAATACTTTTTCTACATCTATTAGAATGATCATATGGTTTTTATCCTTTCTCTTATTGATGTGATATATCACAATGATTCATGAATATTGAATCACCCTTGCATCCCAGAAATAAATCCCACTTGATCGTGGTGACTAATTTTCTTTAATGTATTGTTGGATTTGGTTTGCTAGTATTTTCTTGAGGATTTTTGCATCTATGTTCATCAGAGATGTTGGCCTATAGTTCTCTTATTTTGTGGTGTCTTTATCTGGTTTTGGTATCAAGGTAATGCTGGCCTCAGAATGAATGTGGAAGTTTTCCTTCCTTTTCTATTGTGTGGAATAGTTTGAGAACAATAGGTATTAAGTCCTCTTTATATGTTTGGTAGAATTTGTCTTTGAAGCCATCTGGCCCTGTATTTTTGTTTGTTGGGAGTTTCCTTTTTTTTTTTTTTTTAAGGATTTTATTTATTTATTTCACAGACAGAGAGATCACAAGTAGACAGAGGCAGGCAGAGGAAGAGGGAGAAGCAGGCTCCCCGCTGAGCAGAGAGCCCGATGTGGGGCTCAGGACCCCGAGATCATGACCCGAGCTGAAGACAGAGGCTTAACCCACTGAGCCCACCCAGGTGCCCCTGTTGGGAGTTTTCTGATAACTGATTCAGTTTCCTTGCTAGGAATCAGTATGTTCAAATTTTCTATTTCTTCCTATTTCAGTTTTTGGGTTGTTTTTAAAAGATTTTATTTATTTGACAGAGAACGAGAGCACAAGCAGGGGGAGTGGCAGAAGCAGAGGGAGAAGCAGGCTCCCCACTGAGCAGAGAGACCCATGCAGGACTCTATCTCAGGACCCTGGGATCATGACCTGAACCAAAGGCAGATGCTTAACCAACTGGGCCACCCAGGTGCCCCCTGTTTCAGTTTTTTAGTCCATTTCATCCAGCTAGGAATTTACCCATTTCATCCAGCTTGTCTAATTTGTTGCCATGTAATTTTTCATAATATCCTCTTATAATTGTATTTCTGTGGTGTTGATGGTTATTTCTCCTTTCTCATTTGTGATTTTGTTTGCTTTCTCTCTTTCTCTCTCTTTTTTAATAAGTCTGGCTAAAGGTTTACCAATTTTACTGATTTTTTTTTTCAGAGAACTAGCTCCTGGTTTCATTGATCTTTTCTATTTATTTATTGATTTATTTGGTTTCTATATCATTATTTCTGCTCTAATCTTTACCTCCATGTATTGTGATCAGAGAAGTTACCTACTATGACTTTGATCTTTTTTAATTTGTTGAGACTTGTTTTGTGGCCCAATATGTGATCCATTCTGGAGAATGTTCTGTGGGCACTTGAAAAGAATGTGTATTCTTCTGTTCTAGGATGGAATGTTCTGAATATATTTGTGAAATCCATCTGGTCCAGTTTGTCATTGAAAGTCACTGTTTTCATGTTGATTTTCTGTTTGGATGATTTGTCCATCGATGTAAGTGGGGTGTTTAAAGTCTGCTGCTGTTGTATTACTATTGATTTGTTCCTTTATTCTTTTTTAACTGTTTTATGTATTTGGGTACTCCCATGTTGAGTGGGTAAATTTTTACAATTGTCGCATCCTCTTGTTGGGATTGTCCCCTTTATTATTATGTAGTATCCTTCTTTTTCTCTTTTTTCTCTGTTCTAGTATTTGTTTATTTTGTCCAGAGTACCTGGATGGCTCAGGCAGTTAAGCATCTGCCTTCAGCTCAGGTAATGATGCTGGATCCTGTGATCAAGTCCTGCATCCAGTTCCCCACTCAGCGGGGAGTCTGCTTCTCCCTCAGCCTCTGTCCCTGCCCCTTGCTGATGCACTCTCTCTCTGTCTCAAATAAATAAATAAAAATCTGTAAAAAAAAGTAAAGTCTATTTTGTCCAATAAAAGTATTGATACCTTAGCTTTCTTTTTACATTTGCATGACAAATGTATTTCCACCCCCTTACTTTCAACCTGCATGTGTCTTTAGGTCTGAAATGAGTTTCTTGTCAACAGCATATAGATGGGTCTTGTTTTTTTTTTTTTTTATCCATTCTAGCACCCTCTGCCTTTTAATTGGAGCATTTAGTCCATTTACATCAAAGTAACTATTGATAGACCTGTATTTGCTGTCACTTTTTTACTTGTTTTATGGTTGTTTTTGTAGTTTTTCTCTGATCCTTTCTTGTCTTTCTTTCTTTCATGGTTTGTTGGCTTTCTTTAGTGATATGCTTGGATTCCTTTCTCTTTATTCTTTGCATATCTGTTTCTGGTTTTGATTTTACCATTTGGTTTAACATCTTCTGCATAAAACAATCCATACTAAGTTGATGGGCACTTAAGTTTTAACCCATTCTTTCCTCATCTCATTTTTACATCCTTATTTTGTGAATCCCTTGACTGATTCTTACAGATATACTTATTTTTGCTGCTTTTGTATTGTCTGGTTTTCACACTCTCATTTTTAGTCTTTCCTTTCTGCTCAAAGAGTCTCCCTTAATGTTTCTTGTAGGGCTGATTTAGTGGCCATGAACTCCTTTCATTTTTGCTTATCTGGGAAACTCTTTCTCTCTCCTATTCTGAATGATACCCTTGCTGGGTAGACTACTTTTTGCTGCAGATTTTTCCCTTTCAGCACTTTATCACTGTTATTTTTAATATAAACTCTGTCCCCAAGATGGGGCTCAAACTCATGACCCGGAGATCAAGTGTTGTTGTGCATGCTCTACTGACTGAACTAGCCAGCTGCCCCACTTTGAGCACTTTGAATATAACATGCCACTTTCTTTTGGCCTGCTAAGTTTCTGCTTAAAAAAAATGTGCTGATAACCTTATTGGGGTTTCCCTCATATGTAACTGTCTTCTTTTCTCTTACTGTTTTAAATTTTTTTTTCCTTTATCTGTGCTTTTTGCCATTTAATTACTCTGTTTTGGTGTGGACCTCCTTAGATTGATTTTGTTGGGAAATCTCTGTGCCTCCTGGACCTGAATATCTGTTTCCTTCCTCCAGATTATAGGGAAGTTTTCAATTATTATTTCTTTTTTTAAAAATATTTTCTTAAAGATTTTTATTTATTTATTTGACAGAGAGAGAGAGAGAGAGAGAGAAAGATCACAGGTAGGCAGAGCAGCAGGCAGAGAGAGAGGGGGAAGCAGGTTCCCCGCTGAGCAGAGAGCCCGATGCGAGGCTCCATCCCAGGACCCTGAGATCATGACCTGAGCTGAAGGCTTGATCCACTGAGCCACCCAGGCGCCCCTCAGTTATTCTTTCTTTTTTTTTTTTTTTAAGATTTTATTTATTTATTTGTCAGAGAGAGTGAGCACAGGCAGACAGATTGGCAGGCAGAGGTAGAGGGAGAAGCAGGCTTCCTGCTGAGCAAGGAGCCCGATGTGGGACTCGATCCCAGGACGCTGGGATCATGACCTGAGCCGAAGGCAGCTGCTTAACCAACTGAGCCACCCAGGCGTCCCTCCGTTATTATTTCTTAAAATAAATTTTCTGCCCCCTTTCTCTCTTCTTCTTCTGGGGTTCCTATAATCATTTTCTGAGTTTTGACAAATGCATAGAATATTAACATCACCCCAGAAAGTTTCCTCATGCCCCAACCCAGTCAATCCCTTCCCATATCCTCCATTCAAAAAGCAAACACTGTTCTGATATTTTTTTCTCAGAGATTTTTTTTTCCTATTCTAGAATTCCATATAAATGGAATTATACTATGTGTTTTCTTTGTTGACTTCTCTCATTCAGTATGATTTTGGGATTCATCCATATTGTTGAGTGTATCGGTATTCATTCCTTTATGTCACCAAGCAGTAGCCCATTGTATGAATATACCACCATTTGTTTGTTCTTTCCCTTGCTGATGGATACCTTACCTGGGTTATATCTAGTTTTTGGCTAATCTAAATAACTTCTTCTGAACTTTTTTTTTTTTTTTAAGATTTTTATTTATTTATTTGACAGAGAGAGAGAGAGATCACAAGTACTGTGATCTCTGTGATCACAAGATCTGCAGAACAGCAGAGAGAGAGAGAAGGAAGCAGGTTCCCCACTGAGCAGAGAGTCTGATGTGGGACTCGATCCCAGGACCCTGAGATCATGACCTGAGCCAAAGGCAGAGGCTTAACCCACTGAGCCACCCAGGTGCCCCTCGAACTTTCTTATACAAATATTTTTGCTAACATACATATTTTTATTTCTCCTGGTTACATACCTAGGAATGGAATTGCTACGTCATGAGTATATGTTTAGTTTAAGAAACTGCCACACCTTTTACCAAAGTAGTTGGACCAGTTTACATTCCCCCTAACAATGCACAAGAAGTCTGTTGCTTCCCAGACTTGCCAGCATTTGGTTAATTAAATTTTAATTTAATTTAATAGGTGTTTTCCAGAGAACCCAGGATGTTGAGCACTTTTTTCAGGTGCTTTTGGGCTGGTATGTGTGCCTTTTTGGTGAAGTGTCTTTTCTAATTTTTTACATTTTTATTGGCTGTTTGGTGGTACATTATTGAGTTGTAGGAGTTTCTTGTATTTCCTGGCTACCAGTCATTTGTCAGATACATGTTTTGCAAATACTTCTCTCCCAGTTATTGGCTTGCCTATTCACTTTCCCAGTGGTGTCCTTTGATGAGTACTATTTACTTTTTCAGTTTTGATGGAGTCCGAATTGTCAATGTAGTTTTTTATGGCTTTCTGTAATATGATTAAGATATCTTTGGCTACCTCAGAATCACCAATATACTGCCCTATGTTTTCCTTTAACAGCTTTATTATTCTAGTTTTCACTTTTAAGTTTTTGATTTCTCTCTCAATTCTGTATATGGTGTAGGGCAAACATGGAGGATTACTTAAATTTTTAAAATGCTTCTTCAAAATTCTTCTATTATGGATCAGAATATCTTAAAGTAGATAATAACTCTAGAGCTTTAAAATATAATTTTAAAATGAAAGAGTTTTTACAATTTTAAAATTCTTGTTAAATTAATGACAGTGTTTTACCTATTCATTTTTTTTCTTATTCTGGGGCATAGTTTTGACCATTAAAATTGCAGATCCTCTTTTGCAAAAGAAGCTGAAATGATTTTTAAATTTTTCTTTTATAGTTTTCAACAATTTCCTCACATAATATGCTCTCACTTCTTTTTTTAAATTTTCTTAAGAGATTTTATTTATTCATTTAAGAAAGAGAGAGAGAGCACAAGCAGGGGAAGAGACAGAGGGAAAAGCAGACTCCTTACTGAGCTGGGAGCCCGATCTGGGGTTAGATCCCAGAACCTGGAGATCGTGACCTGAGCAGAAGGCAGATACTTAAACATCTGAGTCACGCAGGCACCCCACCTTCCTACTTCTTGAGAATTGATTTCAATAAATTAATATTGCAGTTAACTAAGTAATGCTAGATACCAATGATCACATTAACCGATGGAATCTGTAGACTATGCACATACAACAGATCTGCACCAGTATGTCTCATCCAATATATTTAACTACAGTGTGAACTTGGTACTCCTTCCGCTGAGGGATGGGGTCATTTCCCCTGGATCTTGAGTTGTCTTGTGATTCACTTGTAACCAATAGAATGTGAGAAGATTGATACTGTGTGACTTCTGAGGCCAGGTCAGGAAAGATGATGATGCAGCCTCTACACTGTCTGCTGGGACCCTTACTTTTGGAGCCCTGACCCACCTTGAGGCTGCCATGTGATAAAGCCCCAGCTACATGGAGAAACCATGTAAAGATGGTAATTTAAATGACAACCCAAACTGAGATCCCAGGTCATGGTTCTTGCCATGGATTGGACTTGTGAGCAAAAACCTTCTCATAAGTCAAGCTTCCAGTTATAGAATCTTACAGGTTGAAATCTCATACATTCTTCATGGCCTGTCTGAATTCCCGAGCCCCAGAATCAATGAACATAACAAAATGGTTGTCTTAAGCTGTTAATTTTTAGGGTAATTTGTTAAAGAGCACTACTAACAGAAGCACCATGCACCAACACGTTCCAGGGAATTAGAACACTGAAAATATGTCATCTTCAAATTACGTATTAAATTTTTAATTATTTGAGAGATGAGTTGATAGCCTATAGTGCCTCAGAGTCATGGCTTTCCACTTCTTTAATTGCAGAGATAGAAAAACCTTGTGCCACATCTTGGAAGTTGTTCTTAAGAAAATATCTCCACATCTGATTAGAATGCAAAATATGCCCCCCCCCCATACCACCAAAAGATTCTGTGTACTTGTATCCTCTACTTGGAAGAATAGTGAACTCTCTTCCTTTCACCTAGACTGAGCCAGGTGAGGTTGGAACTTTTTGTGAATGTAGATGTATTTTCCATCTGAAGAAGAAATTGTGGTCTTATTTTTCAAGACTGTGTTGGATTTTTTAAAATTCTAATTTATTTTAAAATGTGCATGCAGTAAGATTTACATATTTTGGTCTCCAGTTCTTACGATTGTGACAAATCCCTAGAGTTCTCTGACCATCACCACAATAAAGATACAGAACAGTCCCATCTCCTCAGCCTTCCCACCAAATAAAAAAAAAAGAAGAAAGAAAGAAAGATAGATAGATGTTTTCTCCTAAGTAAATACCTAGGAATAGAATAGGATCATGTGCTAGGCATATTTAACTTTGTGTGAAACTATTAAACTGCTTTTGTTGTTTGTTTTGTTTAGAGATTTTTCTACATCTTTTGTTAGGTTTTCCCCTAGATATTTGATATTTTTGGTCCTGTTATAAATGGTATCTTTTTTAGTGGTTGTCCCAGAGTTTGCAGTATACATTTACAATTAATCCAAATCCACTTTTATTTATTTTTTTAATTTTTAAAGATTTTATTTATTTGACAGAGAGACAGAAAGAGAGCACAAGCAGAGGGAGCGGCAGGCAGGACAGGGAGAAGCAGACTCCTAGGCAAGCAGGGAGCCCGATATGGGGCTTGATCCCAGGACCCTGAAATCATGACCTGAGCTGAAGGCAGACACTTAACTGACGGAGCCACCCAGGCATCCCCCAGATCCACTTTTAAATAACTCTGTACCACTTCACAAGTAGTGCAGGAACCTTATGATAACAAAATATGCCTAATTCCTCCTTGCCATCCTTTGTATCATCACTGTCATTTATTTCACTTATGCAGAAGCACATATATATTATATAGATACATAATTAAATATATTGGTGCTATTTTTTTAAGATTTTATTTATGGTTCTTAAATAGAGAGAGAGTACATAGGCACAGAGCAAAGCATGGGGAGCTTTTGAAATATTAAACCTTGAATTTCTGAGATAAACCTCACTTGGTTATGGGGTTATTTTTTTCTTTTACACATTGTTGTATTTAATCTGCTAAAGTTTTGTTTGTAATTTTTGCATCTCTTTTCATGAAGCCTCATGGAATGAGTTGCCTGCCTGTCATGGCAGACGACTTTACCTGTTGAGATTTTATTTTCCTGTTTGTGAAAGGAAGAGGCTGGATAAATGATTTATCCATTATTTTCCATTATAATGGAAATTAGTCTTTTCTGTAATTCATATTTTCCATGATTAACATTTATGTTAATTAATCTTTTAAAGTTATTTTAGGTATATTTTATTATATATAAAAGTACAATAGCATAAGTATATTATTAAGTGACAAATATACATATATTGATGGTGACTGCTTAAAACATTTTAAATGAAGGAGTATTTGGTCAAAAACTTCTGGAAACACTGCTGTATATAATTTTCCTCACTAGCAGGGCTAGGCTTTCTCCTAAGCCTCAGTCTTTCCCACCCAGGACACTTTGCTATTATTATTAGTCTTTGAGGTTGCATTGGACATTTGCATAAAACCTCATTTCATCCTTAAAATAGTCCTGCAGGCAGACTTACTAGTTAACTCAAGATCGCAGATCTAATTAAGGCAGAGCTGGAATTAAGTCCTAAGTCTGTCTAATTCCAAATCTGATATTCTGTCTTTTAAACCCTAGATGAGGGGCGCCTGGGTAGCTCAGTCATTAAGCATCTGCCTTTGGCTCAGGTCATGATTCCAGGGTCCTGGGATTGAGCCCCGAGTCAGGCTCCCTGCTAGGTGGGGAGCCTGCTTCTCCCACTCCCCCTGCTTGTGTTCCTGCTCTCTCTCTGTCAAATAAATATATCTTAAACAAAACAAAACTTAGGTAAAGGGTACCTGGTGGCTCATCCGGTTAAGTGTGTGACTCTTGATTTCAGCTCAGGTCATGATCTCGGAGCCTGGGATCGAGCTCTGTGTTAAGCCCTGTGCCAAGCCCTGTGTCAGAGTCCGCTTGAGGATTCCTTTCCTCTCCCTCTACCCCTACCCACAAATAAATAAATAAATCTTTTAAATAAATAAATAAATAAATAAATAAAACTTTAAATGAAATTGTAATTATGAAAATTTTAAATACACCAAAGTGTATAGAAATTGGAAGACACCATATACCCACTTCCCAGAAGTAACAAATGTTAACATTTTTTCCTGCATTTTATTTTTATCTCTTTAAAAAATAAGCAGGAAGTAGATATGTAGCTAAAGCTCCCTCCTTCAGTGTCTCTTTCCCTTACCAGTATCAATATGTGTATATGATCCCCATGGTTAACTTTTTTCCACATATGAATGTTCCATAAATAATTTATAGTATTGTTTGGGGCATTTAAAAGTGTACATAGTGGTACAACACTAATATATATATCATATGGTGATTGAAAACAGCAACTAGCAAAGGATATATGTATGTATACATATCTATATGTACATGTATATATGTATCTATGTATACATGTATCTATGTATACATATACGTATATGTGTACATATATCTATGTATATATGTATCTATGTATACATGTACATATAGATATGTATACATACATATATCCCTTTGCTACTTGCTGTTTTTAATCACCATATGATAATGAGATATTTCCATGTCAGTATATGTAGATCTAGTCTGCATACTCTCCTTGTTTTATGGTATTCTCTTATATGAATAAACTACAGTTTATCAACATCTTTTTTTATATTTATTAAAAATTTTTGGTCATTTTGTTTTTTTTTCATATAAGTGTACTCTTTAATCCCCACCCCCATTTCACCCATCCACCTGCCCACCTCCCTTCTAGTAATCATCAGTTTGTTCTCATTGTTAAGAGTTGGCTCTTCCTTTGTCTCTCTCTCTCTCTCTCATTTTTTCCCTTTGCTCATTTGTTTTGTTTTTTTAAATTCCACATATGAGTGAAATCATATGGTCTTTGTCTTTCTCCAACTGACTTATTTCCCTTAGCATTGTACTCTCTATCTATATCCGTGTTGTTGCAAATGGCAAGACCTCTTTCTTTTTTATGGCTGAATAATATTCCATTATGACCTTTTTTTTTTTTTTTTTTTAAGGATTTGTTCTCCATTTATTTGAGAGAGAGAGAGAGAGCAGGCAGAGGCAGGAGCAGAGGAGGAGGGACAAGAGACTCTGCACTGAGTGTGGAGCCCTTCTCAGGGCTGGATCCCACAACCCTGAGATCCCACAACCCTGAGCTGAAATATAGAGTCAGACACTTAACCAAGTGAGCCACCCAGGCTCTCTATTCATCTACTTTTTTTTTTTTAAGTTTTGTTTATTTCCTTGAGAGAAAGAGAAATAGAGAATGGGGAGAAGGCAGAGGAAGAGAATCTTTAGACAGACTTTCCCCTGAGCACAGAGCCCTATGTCATGCTCCATCTCACAACCCTAAGATCATGACCCGAGCGGAAATGAAGGGTCAGCTGTTCCACCAACTGAGCCACCCAGGCACCCCTATCCATTCATCTACTGATGGATATTTGGGCTACTGCTATAGTTTGGCTATTGTAAATCATGCTTTCAGTTTCTTATTATATTAGTTTCTTGGGGCCACTGTATCAAATTACCACAACTAAGGGGCTTAAAACAGTAGAAATGTACTCTTACAGTTTTGGAGGCCAGAAGTCTCAAATCAGTATCACAGGATGAGATCAAGATGTCAGCAGGGTCATCATGGTACCACTGGAAATTCTGTGGGAGAACGGGATCCTTGCTTCTTCCAGTGGTTGCTGGCATTCCTTGGCTTCCAACCACATTGCATCAATCTCTCCATGTGCCTTCACATCACCTCCTCCTACTGTGTATGTGTGTGTGTGTGTGTTTGTGAAATATCTCTCTTCTTCTTTCTTAGACGGATATATGTGACAACAATTAGGGTCCACCTGGATAATCCAGGATAATCTAGGGTTTAAGACCCATAGTTTAAGACCCATAAATTAGTCACATCTGCAGAGACTCTTTTTCCAAACAAAGTAATGTTTACAAGTTCCAAAGATCAGGACCTGATCTCCAGTCTTGTACCGCTTACGAACAGCTATATCTCTCTTACAAATAGCCACAAGGGAACAACTTTGAACATGTCTCTGTAGCGATGTGCTGGTTTCTCTAGAATAGGAACATAGAAGTAGAATCGCTGGGCTATCGACTGTATCTTCAACTTTACTAAAGAATGTTAAATTATTCCTTGAAGTGATAGCATCAATATGTATCTTCATACTTTGTGTATTACTCATTTTTCTGTTGGGATTTAAGTCTTATTGCTTTGTTCTTAATACATTTTGGATGTGAGCTGCTTATGTACGTTACAGACATATTCTCTATCTGGATTTCTCTTTGCACTTTCCATATAGTGTCTTTTGCCATGTGGAAGTTTACAATTTTAATTGTAAATCATTTTATCCACTCTTTTTTTTTATGGTTTGTTCATTTTGATGGATTGCCAGTCTTCACAGCACCACACATTGAGTAAACCTGTCCTTTTCCCAGTGGTATGTGTTGACATTTCTGACCTATTTCATGGGCCCATATCCATCTGAATCAGTCTCCAGGCTCTCCATTTTGCTAAATTCGTCAGTACCACCTGTTTTAATTTGTTACTGTAACATCATAACAAGTCGTGATATACAGCAGCGTTCTAATTTTTCTTCTTCTGATTATTCCCAGGCCTTGAATTTTCCATATCACTTTTATGACCACTTGTTCTAGTTCTTTAAAAAGCTAGACTGGATTTTGACTGGAATTTTACAGAATTTATAGATTAAAGGAGGGGCGTAATTGCTGTATTCTGAAACAGAGATTTCCTGTCTGTGAGGCAAACGTGATAACCACTACACTACGGAAATGCGGCTCATTTCCTGTTTGTGAATATGGATATCTTGTTTTATAATACAGTTTTATTGCCATTGCAAATACTGTCTTTTCACTTTAAAGTTACATTTCTAATTGGCTGCTTCTGGTATATATGAACGTTATGGACTTTTGTATTTGATCTCATTTTTTCTTTTGAGTTCTGTAGATACTTTTGGATTCTATTTTGGGCCATATCCTATAAACTGCAAATAATGACAGACTTGCCTCTTCCCTTTTAATCTTTATGGTCTTTTCTTCCTTCCTTTTTTTCTTCTTTCTTTCTATTATATCAGCTAGGAGCTGCAATGCAGTATATGAGAGAAGTAGTAATAGAAGTGTCCTTAACTCCTTTCCTGATTTTTTAAAAAATAGATGTTTCTAATATTTCACCATTATGTACTCTACTTGTCCTTGGTTTTTGGTAGATTGAAGAAATTTTATTTCAGTTTTTCACATATTTGTTCATAAAGGAAATAGGCCTAATACTTTTTCTTTTCTCATACTGGCTTTGTCCATTTTATATATCCATGTTTTATAACATTCTCATAAAATGAGTTTCAGAACATTCACTCTGTTTTTCAGAACAGTTTGTAAAAGGTAGGTATTGTCAGTTCTCTGAAGGTTTTGTTGAAGTTGCCTGTAAAAGCACATAGCCCTTTTTTCTGGGGGTAGATTTTTAACTAATGATTCACTTTCTCTATGGATAATACATCTAATTCCAGATTTCTATTTCTCCATGGGTTGGAAAACGATATCTTTTTGAGAAACTTTTTTCATTTTGTCTAGTTTAAAAGTTTTATCACCTTTTGAGGTCTTGCACTATTGATCTGTGCCTTCCCTCTTCTTTTAAAATCAATTTTACTAGAATTTTTTAAACTTTTTTTTTAAGATTTTGTTTGTTTATTTAATAGAGAGAGCATGCATGAGCTGGGGGGGCAGAGGAAGAGAGGGAGAAGCAGACTTTCCACTGAGCAGGGAGCTGGATGCAGGGCTCCATCCCAGGACGCTGGAACCATGACTCGAGTTGAAGGCAGACGCTTAACCAACTGAACCACACACGCAATACTTACTGGAGTTTTTTATTTGACTAGGTTTAAAAGTAACATTTCAATTGTTAACCCTCTTTACTTTTGCTTTGTTTTGTATTTCATTATTTCCTCCTCTTGTTTTTATTATGTCCTTTCTATTTTTCGTTGTGTTTATTTTCTAACTTCTTGCATTGGATATTTGTTTCACTGATTATCAGTCTTTATTCTGTAAGAAATACACTTAAGGCTGAGTGTGTTTATTGTCCTTCATATGCAAATACTTCTTAATATTGACCAATTAATTATTTTTAAATTTCCATATGCATATGAGGTTAGTGTTTAGTTCTTGATTTCTCTTTTTATTACATTTAGTTAGAGAATATGGTTTGCATGACACTGATTCTTTGATATTTATTGAGACTCGCTTTGTAACTCTGAGACTAAATGTTATTTTCTGAAATTTATTTTTCTCTTACTTTTGAAGTTTAACTGGGTTAATACTTCTAGATTTATAATGATCTTCCCTTGACCTTTTGAAGATTTTCCATCGTCTTCTGCCCTCTATTGTGGTTATTGGTTAAGTCTCTTAATATAATTGCTCCTCTATTCTCTTTGTTTTTGGTGTTCTGTAGTTTCATTACAGTGTATCTTGGGACTATTTGTAGCTGTTCAGTTTGAAAACTATTGTGAGCCCTTGTCTTGTCAAATATCTTCTGTAGTCCATTCTGTTTTCCTCTTCAAACTCTCAATCAGTTGTCTCTTAACTTCTTGTCACACTTCTCTTTCTTCTCTATGTCTTTTAACCTCTCGTTCATTCTTTCCACTTATTTTTCATTTTGTGCTACATTATTGGAATTTTCCTTAGATCCATCATCCAGTTCATTGATTCAGTGACTATATCTTACAATTCCTGTAAGTGTTTATTTAGTTGTGTGTGTGTCTGTGTTCAATATTTCTGTTATTTCTTGCAGCATTTTGTTCTTTTCTTATGGTCTGTGTTTTATCTCTAATAATTCCATTCTCTTTAAAGATTTTTTATTCATTTATTTAAGAGGGAGAGCATGTGCATGAGCAGGGGGAGGTGGGGAGAGAGAAGCAGACTCCCTGCTGAGCAGAGAGCCCATCATGGGCCTCTCTCCTAGGACCCTGGTATCATGACCTGAGCCGAAAACAGACACTTAACCCACTGAGCCACCAAGACATCTCTCTTTAATAATTCTAAACATAATAATTTCATAGTCCATTACCAAATTTTGTTCTATTGTCCCACATACATGGGGTGCTTACCTTTCTGTTTATCTGCTGACTCTCACTCATGGTGGATCATTTCCTTTTATGTTTTCTAAGCTTATCTTAAACTGTACTTCCTTCCCACACTACAAAGTTTCTTTGCTCTTTGGGTTGGCCCTTCAGAGTAGTTTTGTTTTAAACACTGTTAGTTTGAACTAACTCTAGACTTACAGAAATGTTTCCAAAATATTACAAAGAATTCCCATATACCCTTTACCCAGCTTCTCCTAATGATAGCGTCCAGCCATAGTGCAGTTATCAAAACCAGGAAATTAACACTGGAAGAAACCTATAAATTAAATATCTTATTTGAATTACACCAATTTCTTTCACTAATGTTCTTCTTCTGTCTCAGGATTCTATCTGGGATTCCACATTGCATTAGTTGTTTTTTCTTAGTTTTCTGTGATCTATAACATTTCAATTTTAGTCTTTCTTTACCTTTTTTTTTAAAAGATTTTTATTTATTCATTTGAGAGAGAGCACAGAGGGAGAGGGACAGGCCGACTGTGCTGAGCAGGGAGACTGACGCAGGGCCTATCCCAGGACCCCCAAGATCATGACTTGAGCTGAAGGCAGACACTTAACCAACTGAGCCACCCAGGCACCCCAGTCTTTCTTTGCCTTTTATGAACTTGATATTTTTGAAGAGTATTAATCAGTTATTTTGTAGAATGTCCCTCAATTTGGAGTTGTCTCATGTTTTCTCATGGTTGGACTAAGATTATACACTTTTGAATACTACGGAAATGACATACCCTTCTTAGGGCATCATATCAAGGGGCTGATGATGGCAAAATGTCTTACTACTGGTAATATTGGCCTTGATCGCTTGACTAAGGCCATGTTTACCAGATTTCTCCACTGTAAAGTTACTCATCTTTCCTTTTATAGTGAACCTTGAGAGAATTGATTTGCAACTATGCAGATCCTGCTTTTCCTTAAACTTTTACTAACTAATTTTAGCATCCAGTACTAGAACTTTCAGAGTAGTTTTGATTTTACCTCTCTGGGTTGGCTTATAAACTGGACTTAATTTCATCTTAATTTCGATGTTAATTTATTGCCTTGGAGCATTCCACAGTAAATGGGTAAAATAAATTTATACTCCGAAGTTTTATTTGGCAGAACATTGGCTTTGAATTCTGCAAGATAACTTTTTTCGGGGAGGGGGGGGAGGGTGCTCAGAGACTCAGTAGAGAAAAGGTCCATTGTCATCTCCGTTGGCCAACGTGCAGAGTTCATTCATCCTTCTTTCACTTCTACTGAAGCCCTTTACAGTCCTAGCTTTGTGCCCAGGCTTTGTGTGTAGGCGTTCCAGATTGTTATCCTCCTTGGCCAGAGGCCTTGTCTCTTGCACCTGAATGAGCATTAAAATCCAAGTTCTTACCTGTTAATAGTGTTTGATTCTCACCTCCCCCATGTGGTACCTTATTAGCTTGTACTACACCTTCCCCTCTGGCTGTCTGCTACCTCTTTGCTTTGGTACCTGCTACATTTTCTCTCCTTTTTCACAAGCTCAGCCAGGAGTTTAAGCTTTAATTGCTGCCTCGTCTACCCTTTTGCCACACACAAACTCTCTGCCATGCCATATGGGCTCTCTAAAATTACACTAGAGAAAATACTGACTAGACACATTATGATTAATACCTGTGCTGCAGTGGATTTGGCTTTGCTCATGTAGACCTAGTTAAAATCCGCTCCACTATTTAAAAATCTTAATAACTCTCAGGCTTTTCTCTTTCTATTTTGGAAGCATATCCATTCTTACAGCCTTGAGTTTTATGGGATGCTAGAAAAAATTCTTGGCATTTTAGAATAAATAAACCATATAATGTTGTGCCAAAACAGATAGACTATTTCTTATGTTTCTAAAGAGTGGAAAAAGGACCAACGCTTTTTCTGAGGTTTTATATATACATATATATTTATACTGTGTTTCTTTTATTTCTTTTTCCATGATTATATTCTTGTGGGAGTGGGTAAATCATTAACAGTGAAACGACTGTTTCATCCAAACTTCAGCGTTCTAATGGTCTCTTTTCTAAACGAAGTTTCTGTGAATAAAAGCATGGCGGCTGTGTGGCCATCTAGTTGGTAACAAATGACCAGGCTAGTGCCACCCAAGCTTTCTTCTTTAATTAGAGTCCAACTTTTGTTTTAAAAAAGGAGAACAGTAACAAAATGCTAATTTCTTATTCCATAGAGGGAGAATTAGGATGTAAAAATTATGGTAAACAGAGAGAATGCTGCACAGCAGGGAGGGAATGACACTTGGGCCCCCACAGGGCGTGTCCTGCTTGGCCATTTTTCATTCAAGTAAATTTTGCAACCCAATGGCCTGGGTGTGGAAGGCATGCCTCAGTGTAGTGTTTAGCCATGTCCATTTTCATTCATTCATTCAATAAACATATGTTAAACACCTGCTCTGTGCCAGGCCTTCTGGTGGGTGACGGAGCTTCAGAGGTCAGTGAGCTGCCCTTGGAGAATGCCAGCCTTGTCTCTGAACCCCTTCCACCCACCATGGAACCTGACACTGCTGTTTTTGGGCTGTCCATTCTGGGTTATTCTCTTCCCGTACTGTTTTGGAGGGGAGGGGGGCTTGTCCTTTGCTGTCCAGCTTTCTCCCACCCCTGAAGACATGGTTGCGATTACTGTTCTTTTTTTTTTTTAAAGATTTTATTCATTTATTTGACAGAGATCACAAGTAGGCAGAGAGGCAGGCAGGGAGAGAGGAGGAAGCAGGCTCCCCATCTAGCAGAGAGCCCGATGCAGGGCTCAATCCCAGGACCCTGAGATCATGACCTGAGCCAAAGGCAGCGGCTTAACCCACTGAGCCACCCAGGTGCCCCCCGATTACTGTTCTTAAGATGTTCCTGACCACCCCAGTTCTCGGTGACCCCCTGCCTCTTTGACCTCATTGCATTTCCGGTCAGGGCCACTCAGCACATCTTTTTCTTGCCTCACGCACATCAGTCGAAGAATCAATGACTGAGTGAATGTATGAACAAAAGCAGTGGCTTTTGTTTGGAATCAATTTTCACTCAGTAGTTAAGATCCTTTTGCAAGGGTATTCCTAGGCCAATGTTGGCCTTTCCTGCTGGACAATTCACTCTACCACCTCCTAATAATTATAACGATACCTGATACTTACACGCTGTTGCCCACACAACAGGTTCTGTACTAAATGCTTTCTGTGTGATTTGTCCAAACCTCACAGCAGCCCTAAAAAGTAGATACTTTTACTACTTTCATTTTGCAGACCAAGGTAGCTGGGACACAGAGAGCTTAAGGAACCCACCCAACATGGCTTATTAACTGGCAGAGCCGAGATTTGCACCAGGCGGTCTAGCAGTTTTGTCATGAGTTAAGATTTAGAGTAAAACTTGCTAAGTGTGGCTCCTCGTTTTGCCCCTCTAATGCCTTACAGTCCTCACCTGTGAGATGAGAATAATTCAGGAGATTGCTGGGGGGACTGAATGAGTTAAAGTTATGCCAAACACCAAGCCAGTAAATACCCCATGACCTTAGCTCCATCCACTCCCCTCACCACTGGCCACGTGAAACCTCTACATTCTGGGCCCGGAAAGCATGAGTATGCTCCCGGATGGTCCAGCAGCCTTGAGATTTTTGCTCTCACTCAACTGAAATCTTTTGCCTCGCCTCTACCCTTTCTGGAAGGCTCTCCTCCACACTGGGGGTGATGGGGGTGAGGACGGGATAAGGAATTGCAGTGATGCAGGGTCCCGCAGAGGGGATGGAAAGAACCGTAGGAGAAGCTCATTTCCTACCCCACCCCGCCCGGGACACGGAGGCCTCTCCTCACTCTAGCTGTATCTGCTGCTACCATGGTGGTTCATCAGGCCTCCAGGAAGCTGAGGCATGAAGTGGCTGTGGCCAGCCCCTGCTGCTGACCCCGGGAGAGACCAGTGTGTGGCCTGGGAGGGACTGTGCTGCAGCCCCCATCACTGCCCAGAGTGGGGACCATGGCCCCAGAAGCCGTGGGGCAGTTAGGTTTGTGACTAACAACCAGCTTCCCTGTTTGGTTTTCTCTTGACTGACTTCCTGCTCATCCCTCCCCCCCTTTTTTTTGTCGAAATGTCAAACTGTGAACAGATTAACATATTTGTTTGATTTTTGATTTAGAGCCACGGAGGCTTTATCAGCATATGGATTTCTTGTATTACTCTGAAAACCGCTATATTTAGGCCTAATGTTCTATGGTTACACACTAGGATCCATTACATAATTTAAGCATGGAGTGTTTAAAACAAGAAGCCAGGAACAAGTTCTCTTTATATTATCTGGATTAAAAATGATTTCTCACTGACGTGGCAAAGTTTAAAAGTTCTAGCCACTGTCAAAGTGGAGGTGGGTGGCTGGCCTAGGTTGAATCTGTGACTTCTGATTCAGATAAGCGATTTCACTGTCATCCCAGTGCTGCCTCTCCCAAGCTCAGAATTCTTCACAGAAGACCAAAGCAATTCCAGAAATAGGCCTCTGCAATATGTAAGAAATTTTCCAACTTTGTATTTGGATAAAGAAGTAAATCATTGTGTTCCTTAATGTACTTCTCCTTTCTTTTTGGATTTACTTCCTGGTACAAGAGAGCCAGTTGCTTTAATGAGAATCTGTCAATTGAGCATGAGTCTATCCTAAGGCCTTTAGGTGACTAAGTGGTCCAAGGGAAGGGTCACAGAGATGTGCAGATTGGGACCTGCACAGCTCTGGGGACACCAAGCATGGAGAGCCTCTTTTGGAGTCCCTCTGTCAGTGGTTGGGGTATGGGGACAAGGCTCCCAGCTTTTACTCTGCCACTTAGCCTCTTCTTTCCCTTCTTTCCCAAATTTGGATTCTTGGTCTCCAAATCAAAAGTTTATCTTCCTCTCCTTCTCCCTTCTTTCTTCCCTCCCTCTTTTCATGTTGACTTGGGCATGTTTATTTAGGATATGATTGGATCCCTCCTTTCTTTCATGGCCCCCTCCCCGCCCTATCTGTGACAGAACCTATTGAATTTGGTGAAGCATAAACACACATCAAATGCCCAGAATGTTCTAGAGACCTCTCTGTGAGGTTGTGTAAGCAGAGGGAAAGTAAGCTGTGCAGTACAGGAAAAACAATATGGATTCCAAAAACGGTTTATCATAAAATTGGTTTTTGTTTAACTATTTTTAGGAGATCATTATAGCCACAACCAGATATATGATGGTCTCAGCAAGAGCAGGCCATTTTGAGCAGCAGACACACCAAAATAGGGAAAGAGTTGTATTAAGGTCCAAAACACATTTTTTTCTGAGTTAAAAGTTAAACGGGCCATCATAGGAGAGTGGAAGTTGCAGAAAACTCCATACTAAGCCAGAGAACTTGCTTTAGTGATAACTCCCAAACAGAGTGGCGTAAGAAAGGGATTAAGAGGATGAAAAAAAAAGGAGCAGGATTAGAGGGAGGGAGGGAACTAAAGGAATAATCAAAGATAATTATTTAAGAGAAATCCTTTTCTAAGCTAAAAAAAAGAAAATCTGGAGATTGAGAGAATTCACTCTGTTTGAAGCAAAAATACATGAGAAGAAATCACTAAATATCCTGGGGTAAAAATGTACAGATCATATATAAGGAAAGAATCTCATAAAGAACATCAAAGCAAAACCTAAACAAAGCTTAAAAAACATCACCACCACCAGCAGCAGAACCAAGGATCTAAAAAGCAAAAAGAATGAACAGGTAACAGAATGAACAGACAAAGGAAGGAATCTTCAGTGCTTTGAGAGCAAACAAATTGGGCCCTGGTTGTTTGTTGTACATGGGGACAATCGAAATATTTTTATTTTTTTTTTAGTTTTTAAATTTTTTTAAAGATTTTACTTATTTATTTGACAGACAGAGATCACAAGTAGGCAGAGAGGCAGGCAGAGAGAGAGAGGAGGAAGCAGGCTCCCCGCTGAGCAGAGAACCCAATGCAGGGCTCGATCCCAGGACCCTGAGACCATGACCCGAGCTGAAGACAGAGGCTTAACCTACTGAGGCACCCAGGTGCCCCAAAATGTTTTTAAACCTTCAAGAAGACAAAACATAGTTTTACTCAATTTGAGTAAAAAAATTACTCAAAGTAATGCATTTCTTTAATATGTTACCCGAGACCATGAAGACAAAATCAAAATTCAGAACTCAAGGATGACATCTTAACAAATTGGAACAGCACTGGACCCTAAAACAAGTTTCTCTCTCTCTCCTTCTCTCTCACATACATACACACGATTATACATCCTAACTCCAAAGTAAAACATTATTTCAAGAGGTGAATGATATTGTCACAGAAATTTAAAAGGATGATGACATGGATTATGCCACAGACAAAAATAGCCAAATCTTAGCAAGACAGAGTGGGGAAACAAAGGGCTGAATTCTAAACTTTCCATCTTGAGAGTAAAATCTTATATTTCATCCTTATTTTTGGAACTTAAGTAGATCTAAGATTAAAATATTTGGGGGCAGTTTCAACTTCACCAAGATAGAATGGTAGAATCTAATCATTTCACAATGCATATGTATATGAAATCATCATGTTGTACATCTTAAATATATATAATTTTTTCTGTCAGTTATACCTCAGTAAAGCTGGGGGAAAAAAGGAATTCTGGGGAGTGGGACTGGAGATTGGGGCAGTGAAGAGATTCCTTATGGAACTTCTTGTCCTTTTTGAAATTATACCGTGACACATTCATTTCTGATACTAAAACCTATTACTAAGAAAAAAAATACAGACAAGCATAGTGTTCCTTTTTAGAAAAAAAAATTTGCTGAACTGAAGAGCAAAGTTAGTACGGTCTTCATTGCAAAAGACAAGTAGCAACAGATATTATACATGAAAAAACAAAACTAAAAAACAAGATGACAGGGAAAATGAGTCCAAGAGAAGTCTTGACCATCAGTGTAAACTCCCTGATCACCGTTGGAACCGTTAGGACATGTTCCACCTGCCCATCGTTGGCCTACGATCACAGCTCTTTTTCACTTTCTCATCTAATTTCTTGAAGTCTCATGGGCCATATTACCAGGAATTTCTCTTGAGGAATATGCCAGTATATTCCCCCTGAGACCTCTTCTCTACCCCTTCCCCCTTAGTTGTCCAGGAACCCCAGGAGGGTTATATCACCCAACGAAGATGAGACCATTGTCAAACACCACTGCTCTGGCTCCCTGTGGTCACAAGGCTGCTGTGGGAGGCTGTTCTGCCAGGCTGATGGGTGCCATTTAGCTATGCAGAAAGTCAAAGGTTCGATTTTGCTGCTATTTTAAATTGGCAGAGACATGATCATGTCTATAAAGCCAAAGGGAGAGGACCAATAGGGACCAAGAAAGCAAAGACACAGATGACAAACTGGGCAATTGATGGATCAGTGAGCAGTTAAGGATGGGTCGAGACTCAGGTATGCCTTTTGCCATTCTCTCCAATGCATGTTTCAAACTTTCTCTCTTTTCATCATTTTCCTCCCACTCATGGTACAAAACCTCATCTCCAGGTTAACAGAGGATGTAGAGGTCCCTCCCGAGATACAGACCTCCTCCATGTCCCTGCATCCATAACTTGGCATTCTTCCTTTCTCATCTCAGTACAAAAGGTGTCCCCCCTGCTCTTCAAAGCTAGCTTTCATGATGGCCTTGTCTCAGCAAGAGACCTGGAGCCCATCCTTGGCTCCATCCTCTTGCCCCATCACCTCTGCACCAGCAGCCCTCACTGGTGTGCCAACCCTCATGTTGCTTTCTGAGTGCTCTGACATCCAACTCTCTGTTCATATTGCCCTCTTGCTCAACACTCAGGAGATACCCTTCACCTGCAGAAGAAAACCCAGATGGCCTAACATGGCGCTTCATGTGCCTTTCATGATTGGACCCCACCTACCAGCTCTCTAACTTATCACTTGTTCCACTTCCTTGTGTTCTAGTTATCCTAATAATCCTGACCATCTGGGTTCATATCTTGGCTTCACCACTTACTAGCTGCAGTTTGCTGAAGCTCTCATCCATAAAATGGGGATAATCAGGAACGTCTGGGTGACTTAGTAAGTTAAGCATCTGCCTTCTGCTCAGGTCATGATATCTGGGTACTGGGATGGAGCTCTGAGGAGGGCTCCCTGTTCAACAGGAAGTCTCCTCCATCCTCTCCCTTTGCCCCCATCCCTCATGCTCTCTCTCTCTCTCAGATGAACAATCTTCAAAAAAAAAAAATGGGGATAATCAAAGTTCCTGCTTAAAGGGTTGCTTTAAGGGACCCTTTAAGGGAGAGATGAGTTCCTGATTATGAAATAGTTGGATTAATTGACACCTTCATGCATAAACATGAATATATAGTTAACCACCTTTTTAAAATAAAGATTTTATTTATTTATTTGACAGAAAGAGACAGAGAGGGAGCACAACAGAGGAAGTGGGAGAGCAAGAAGCAGGCTTCCCACTGAGCAGGGATCCCGAGGCAGGGCTCAATCCCAGAACCCTGGGATCATGACCCAAGCCGAAGATAGATGCTTAACAACTGAGCCACCCAGGTGCCCCCTATAGTTAACCACCTTACCCAATCTGACAACACAGTTCAGTAAAACCATCTGAACACTAGCACTAAGCCCTTGGTGAATATGAGCTCCTGTTATTGAGTCTTTGTACAGCTCCTCAGATGTACTATCCTCTTGTTTTCCTTGAACCTTTGAGGATACCATACTTTCTCCCATTCCTCCAACCTCCTTCCCCTCCTTGCCCTACTTCTGTGACTGGTAAATTGTCATTCATCTTCAGGCTCTGTCCATTACCACCTCTGTTATGAAGCCTTCCTTATTTCCCCCTACATGTATATACATGCCAGACTGGATGTGGGGGTACTCCCTCTAAGCTTCTAGACATATCTTTATTGCAACCCCCTGCCACTGTTTTTTACTTTGTTAACTTGGTTTTCCTTTTGGTTGGTGAAGAACACTAGGGTGCCATCATTGAGGGCTGGGGATTGAATCTAGTTCATTCCTCTCTTATTCTCTATCAGTTGATGTTGCCTGACATGGAGTAAGTACTCAATTAGCTTTTGTCAAGTGAATGAATGAATCCATAGGTAAGGACATGTTCAGACAGAATAGAATGGAAGATAGATAATTTCTTAGCAAATAAGAGATGGTCAAGTTTATTAGTAATCAAATCATTATTAATTAAAATGAGACATCATTTTTACCTGTGGAATTAGGGAACACTTTTAAAAATGATAATATCTATTCCCATGGACTTTCTCTCATTGCTGGTGAGAGAGTAAAAGCAACTTAATGCCATGTATCAGGATTTTTAAAAATGTCCTTTTTTTTCTACCTGATTGTACTTCTGGAACACTATCCAAAGGAAATTATTTTATTTACATATTTATTTATATTTTTAAAAAGAAAAAAATTACTTTAGATGTCAACTAAAAAGTATGTGAGGAGGATACATAGTTTTTTCAAAATTATTTTGTGAGTAAGCAAGCCAAAAAAAAAAAAAAAAGATCACTGCTTCTGTCTCTGGTGCCCATTCCCTACCCTATGCCACAAGACAGCCAGTCTCTTCCTTCCTCTGTGGTCAAAGGAAATCATTTTAAATACAGACAAGTATTTACACATGAAGATGTTCATTATGACATTACTTATATAAAAATTTGAGAAAACCCCCCAAAATATCCAATGGGGTAGTTTAGCATTTTTGTTTCAGAAGAATATGTGATAACAGGGATGCATTAGTTAAATGAAAAAAGCCATAAAATATGTTCACAGATATTAAGAAAAAGAAAAGGCAATTAAATACCCATGCATAGAAAAGAGACTGCAAGGAAGTATACCAAAATGTTTACTTTCTTGGTTATGTTTGGGCAGTAGGAATTTTTTTGGCTTTTTTTCTTGCTTTTATTACTGACCAAATTCTCTATATTTAGACATGTGTTCCTTTTATAATGGAATAAAGCCAATAAATTCTATATTTTAGAGTGTGTGTTCAGGAAGGATTAGGACTGATTGTATTCTATTTGATATGTTTTGATATTAGTAAGTCTTGAATTACTAAATTGATTGTAAACACCTGGAGGGCACAGACCTAGTCTTGTTGAGCCCATTGTTTGATCAATAAATACCTGTGGGCTTCTATGGGGGTGGCCTTCCATGTAAGGTCCTCGCTCCTTGCCCCCCTGCCCATTGTCACAGGGACCAGGATGGCCTCTAAAACATCTAGCAACCGGTGAGAAAGAGTTAAAAACAAAAAGCCAAACAAGTGAGGTTGGCTTGGAGACAAATTATCCTTGAACACAGGATGGGTGTTAGCCAAAAGGAAGGTGCTAGAAAATGAATAGCTTTGCTTATAAATGAAATGAATATTCATTCCTTTCTGCCCACATTGCAAGTTAGGCACCATCATCTACACTTTTCATTTGCTGCTACCAAAAAATCTTGACATAATTTAAGAAACAAAAAACACTGTTGTCCTAGCCTCTTTCAATGTTAATTGAGTGGTATTGTGCCAGATTGTAAAAGAATGATAGAGGAGTGGCCTTTAAGGGTTTCTCAAATTGCGCCTCTATGAGGAATATTGTTAATAATCCACAGCAATTGCTCTTAACAACATGAGAATATCTCATTTTTTGTTTGGCTACACTTAAACAGCCCCAGAGTTGAGTGCACCAAGACATACTGAATTTCAAACTAAATAAATCAAAATTACCATGTACATTCCACTACATGTCAAAACAGGAAAAGCCATAGTATTTGATGTGAAATGAAGATTAGAAGAGCAATAGAGAGAAAACTAGAAGCCTGCTTTCAGTTGGAATAAGAAAACAGGGTCAGTGATTTTCAATGCAGATGTACTTCTCTTGGAGAAAACATATAAAAAAATCAATTTACAACGCAGATGAATTTGGCAGTAATTATGATACTGTCAAAAGATTCTTTAGTTTCCAGAGGACTTATTTCAGAGTCCATGGTGCTTGCTTGTCATTAAGAGCTTGACAGGAATCAGGAATTTAAAGCTAAAATGTTAGGTGCCACTGTCAATTTAAAAAATGACCAAGAAGAGAATAGAGCATCTTTATATGTAACAGAATGTAAAGGGGCACCTAATTTGATTTCTAAGTATTAAGCAGTTGTGCAGTTTCTCAAATATATACATTATCTAAAGAAAGGCACACCTGGAACTCATTTACTTAATCACTTCAGACTCAATCCTGAATATGACTAATTAAAACAAGTGTACCATGTACCTTTTACATTCTGCAGATAAATTCCGTGACTTTAGTCACCAGAAACATTTCACATTTTTCTAAGATAAACTTGCTTCAGAGAAGTAACTCTTTCAGTTCAGTATAACTTGAAACTATCTCCATTGTGGGATTATGAGAGAAATATAAATTGTTATCATTTATTGGGCATTCAGGGTTCCAGGCACTAATGCTAAATGTTTTTTTTTATACCTTGCTAACTTAACCCTCGGTTTTCATTTATTCAGCCAACTACTTACTATAGAAATATTACTATGTTCCAGGAGCTATTTAAAGTGTTGGAGATTCAGCCATGAGCAAAATAGTCCTGTCCTCTGTGGAGCTTATGTACTAGTTGCGGGGACAAAGACGATATACAGAATAAGAAAGTAAATGGTATACCAGGTTGGCATATGATGAATGCTACTGAGGAAAAGAAAGCAGAGAAGGAGTTAGGGAATGCCAGATTTGTGGAGGGAGGGGGTCACAGTTTTAAAAAGAATGGTCAGAGAAGGCCTCACAGAGAAGATGACACCCAAGCAGATGTGAAGATGCCCTGCAGGAGGTAAAGTACCAAATCATGGAACTGTCTTGGGGAAGAGCCTTTTAGGTAGAGGGAGCAGCAAGTGTGGAGACCTTAAAGCTACAGTGTACCTGGCTTGTTTGAGGAAAAGCAAGGAGTGCAGTATGGCAGGTACAGAGGGAAAGGGGATAAAGCCCAAAAGATAGAAAAGGGGACATCTCGTCAGACATCACATAATGAGGCTTTTGGGTTCTACTTCAGGAGAGATGGCAAGCCCCTCAGAGGGTTTTGAACAGAGGTATGACATGACCAACAAAGCCACTGGTCTTGTCCAGTTTCACAGGTAAGAAACAGAACTTGGGAGAAGTTAGGTAATTTACCAAAGTTATTATGTTAGTGAATTAGTGGGGCTGGAATTTTAATCTGGGTCTATGTAATTCAAAAGCTCATACTTTTCCCATTAAACCACAACTGCACCTCCCAATTGTAAAGAAGTTTATGACCCAGGCTGGAGTAGGTGATTTTTTTAGTCTGGACTTGACTTCGTGTTTCCCTTTTCTCTGTAGTTCTTTGGCTTCTGTGGCAAGGCTACCATGTCACACAACATCACGGGGACACCATTTATACCCTAAGTCTATAAATGTACTCCCATCTGGGCAAGATCCAGATGAAGTGACCATATATCATGACCTTGTTCTCCAATGAGAACATAAATGGTTTTGAACTATGGTTAGGCTGGTAGCAAAATCCATTTGGTCAGACATTTGTCCTGGCCCCACTTTGAAGCATCTCACCATCTCTCCTTCCTCTGACACATGCTCTACCAGCTCTTTCTACCACCTTCCACTCATTGTCTGGCAACACACTGGTCCAGTAGTATGGTGGGCTGGGATGTCAGTGATGGAAAGGCAGGGTTTTCTGTTCTGTGTGGGCAGCTCAGGCCCACAATATATAAGAGAAAACCTGAGGGACTGTAGAACGTGAGCATGTATGTCTGGCTTCTGATTAGGAAATTATCATCAAAATTGCTGCTTGATTTAATTTAGGCTAAGTCAGATTTTTTTATAAGCCTTAGAGTGCAGAGCTTCGATTCTTGAGCCCTTGTTTATGTTGAAGCTAATTTTTTTTTAAAGTTGGTAGGAAAGTTCTTGCTTAGACTTTACTGATTCAACGTGTAAGGAAATACCCTGAGATTCAGAGCTTTAAACTGAAGTTTTTATTCATTGTTACTTGAGTGGATGACTTTCATAGAATTATATCTTATAAAACTGCTTAGCATTTCTATGTGTCAGAATTCTGCCTGGTTACTTCAATACCCTAGAGCAGTTTGGCATTATTTTTTGACTCTTATGACTTTAATTACAAAAACTAAGAGAAAATCATGGCAGCGTCCCTTAAAGGATTAACCAAATAATACTGTGATGATCCATATAAAATATTATTGCCAGGAACATAGTACAATGCTGAGTAAAGGCGAAGATGATTGCCATTTTGAGTTTTTAAGATCAGCACTAGTAATCACAGAACACCAAATCAGTACAATGAAAGCTCCTTTTATTTTATTTTTTTTTAAAGATTTTATTTATTTATTTGACAGACAGAGATCACAAGTAGGCATAGAGGCAGGCAGAAAGAGAAGAAGGGAAGCAGGCTCCCTGCTGAGCAGAGAACCTGATTCGGGGCTAACCCTAACCCGATTCGGGGCTCGATCCTAGGACCCCGGGGTCATGACCTGAGCCAAAGGCAGAGGCTTTAACCCACTGAGCCACCCAGGCAACCCTGAAAGCTCCTCTTAAAATGAATTTTCATTTCCCTTAAATGAAGGGGCAGGAAGCACCAAGATCAGACTTCGCTCTCAGATCGTATTTCAGGTTCATTCTGAAGGTTTATGTGAGGAAGGGCTATGTGTTATGGAATATGGATCTTTGGTTTTGTGGCTGCTGCTAGCTAAAATAGAATATGCAGAAAACCGTTTGGTGGGTCCTCAGTAGGTTAAATACAGAATTCTTAAGTGACCCAGCAGTTTTACTTCTGAGTGGATACACCCCCAAAATTGAAAACAGGCATCCAAACTAAAACTTGTACATGAATGTTCACAGCTGCACTATTCACAAGAGCCCAAGGGTGGAAACAACCTAAATGTCCATCAATGCTTGAAGAGATACCCAAAATGTGGCACATTCATACAATGGTATATTACTCAGCCCCAAAAAGGAATGAAGTACTGATACAGCCTGGATGTGAGCACGAAAACAGTGTGCCAAGCAGAAAAAGCCAGACACAAAAGACAATACTCCATGATTCCATTTCTAGGAAATATCCAGAACTGGCCAATCTGCAGAGATGGTAAACAGATTAGTGGTTGCCAGGTGGGGAGAGGACAGGGAGGAAGGAAGAAAGGTGAGTAATGAAAATGTTCTGGAAGAGACAGACGTGGTGGTTGCCCAGCGTTGTGAATGTATTAAACGCAACCAGCGGTATGTTGTATGTTCCAGCTGCTCTTACCACAATCTAAAATAAGGTGGGGTGAGAAGATACCTTGTTCTTGGTGAAACCCATTCAAGTTTGACTCCTAAATAAGGGGGCACATGGCAAAGGCGGGACAGAGTAATGGCAGCCACTTGAGCTCTGCAGGACAAGTCTTCCACTTCCTGGTTGGGATCCCCAGTCCTGGGACCCTGCCTCATGTGGGGACAGTGGGCACACCTGCCACACTAACCTCCACTCCAGGGCCCCTGGCGTCCCGTGTGACTGGGGGCCGTTTTAAGTCTGGGGCAGCTTGTTTGAAACCTTCACATTAAAGACATTGGAAGTGGGGGGATACTGAGCTGTTTAAAACCCAAGCCTGCAGAGATCCAGCAGATAGAAACTTTAACTGCAATGAGGCCAGGACAATTTAAGCTTATCC
This sequence comes from Taxidea taxus jeffersonii, assembly GCA_003697995.1. NCBI lineage: Eukaryota > Metazoa > Chordata > Mammalia > Carnivora > Mustelidae > Taxidea > Taxidea taxus. Next base: position 29,991 of record ML099898.1, on the reverse strand, counting down.
ACTGGACAAGGAAAATAAACTTTTATGACCTGGGAGTGCTAGAATAAGTTTAGTGAAAGGTAGGTGGAAAGTTTCTAGTTACTGCTGCATACATTCTTGTCCCTTGTCCTTGGAAGTGTACCACTTGTCCTCCTTCACACTGTTTCCACCCTCAAAAGGAAAAAGCTTTCAAAGGGTTTTTTTTTAATGATGATGATGAAAGTAACATTTGTTTATTACAGAAGTTCAGAAAGAATAGAAACTTTCATATATACATGTTTGTCTATGTAAAGAAATCTCAGAGATCAGGGATAATATAGATGTTTGGCATATATCCTTTGTCTTTTTTTTTTAAGTTTGTATTTAAATTCCAGTTAGTCGGGCACCTGGGTAGCTCAGTGGGTTAAGCAACTGCCTTTGGCTCAGGTTGTGATTCCAGGGTCCTGGGATTGAGTCCCACATCGGGCTCCCTGCTTAATGGGGAGTTTGCTTCTCCCTCTCCCTCTGCCCCTCTCCCTCTCTCACTTGCTCGCTCTTGCTGTCTCTCAAATAAATAAATAAAATCTTTAAAAAAATTCCAGTTAACATACAGTGTCATGTAAGTTTCAGGTGGACAGTAGTGATCCAGTCCTTCCATATATCACCTGGTGCTTATCACAAGTGCCCTCCTTAATCCCCCTCCCCTGTTTCACCTATGAATATAGGGGTACTAGTACCTTCAGTGTCAGTGGGAATCCTGCATTTATCACTATAGCATGGGCACTTCTCATCCCAGTAAATACCGATCAATAACATACTTTTCATGGTGGCATAGTGTTCCATTTTATGCACGTGTCATGATTGATTATTCCATGACCGGTGTTCTCAATGAGCCTGGGGCTTTCATTGAAGTGGTTCCTCTGTGGTCACTTAGTCCTCTTTCATGGTTGGTGACTCAGGGTTTCTGAAATTATTTTCTGTTACCTGTTTATGCTGATCAGTGATAGCTCTCAAAACAGAGGTCATAGACAATAAAGGCAGTAGAGGTCTGTAAACAATCAGCTCAAAACGCACAACCTTTAGGCAACTTTCCCTGATGGAACCCCACTCCATCCACTCATTCTGTCTTCTCTGTTCCAACAGAAGAGGGACAGAGGAGTATGCGACCGCATGGGCTTGGAGCCAGTCCGCAGGGATTCTCATTCTGGCTTTCGGGAAGTTGGACGTATTCAGTGCCTCTGCGTTCTCATCTATAAAACGGGGATAATAATAGTCCCTATCAGGGTGCCTGGATGGCTCAGTTGGTTAAGTGTCTACCTTTGGCTCAGGTCATGATCCCAGGGTCCTGGGATTAAGCCACGCATCGGGCTCCCTGCTTAGCTGAGAGCCTGCTTCTCCCTCTGCTGTTGACCCTGCATGCATGGTCTCACTCACACTCACTCTCTCTCTCTCTCTCTCTATCAAATAAAGAAATCTCAAAAAAATAATAGTCCTTATCCTGTAGGCCAAATGAGATGATCTATGCCAGAAGTCCCTGGCAGCACAACACCTGGCACCCAGCTAGTACTCCATGAAAGGCAAGGGTTATTATTATTACTCAATTCATTCAAGCAGCCCTCCCAGTTTGTGGCATTGGGAGCTCATCTGTGCTGGGATGGCTGGAATAGGTTAGAGACTCTGAAAAGCTCAGATGCCAAAGTGACTATACAGTGTTTCCTACACAGTGAGCCCCCAGCTAATATTGCTGATTGATGGTCTGACCCAAACCGACCTGATGCGATTGTGGGATTCTCTTGTTTGAATTTGGTTGGTCTTGATTTCCCATTTAAAAAATAAACAAAGGAAAACAAAACAAGAAGACCCCCAGAAACCCTGAGAAGTGGATATAGGTGAAATACAATTTCTTCAGGTAAGTCAACATCATAGCCGTGGGCTTTCCTACATGCTAAGGGAATTCTTGACTAGGAGAGCTCAGAGATCTTCAAAGATCATGATAATGACAAGAAATACATAAAAGTATTAAAAGCCATTATTCCAAAAGACCAGTTGATAGCCAAAGAGCAAATAAAATCTTGTCTTCGGTCACTTAGCTGGGATTCTTGGGAACTGAATTACTCTCAGTAAGTGGAATTTCTTCTCGATGGTGGAAGCTTATTCATGTAACCACTGCAACAGTTGCCATTTTGACTATTTTGATGTACTTCTTTCTTACTCATGCTGCATGGTTTATCGCTTTGATATAGAGACTGTATTGAAAACAGTCCCACCAATTTGTTAGGTTTTGAGTCCTTGTTGTTAATGTGTCATTGCTGTCATTTTTTTTTTAGCTCTGCCACATAATTTTAATGCCATTTGCCTTTGAAAGACTCAGACAACGATTCCTCTACAAAACTCTTCACTTTTTACTCTTTCACTTTTTCCTCACTGGCAGGGTGTGTCAGTCTTAGTTTTTGCTGCAGAGATGTTTCTGATTACAATCTTCTACTCGAAAAGACTTTCCAAACGTGCTGATTTATAAATTTTATACCATGGGAAGCCAGAACCCCAAGTCTGTTACTATTCTGTGTAAAGTAAGATTAATAGGCATTGAATGAAATCATGTATTTGGCGACAGGTTTTTTGACCATTCAAGGACTTTGAAAGACTTACTGTCCAGTTATAGGCTCTTATCTTGTAGAAGTTTGACTCTGGGCAAGATGCCATTTTATTTAGAAACTATAGTGCTTATGGTTTTCCCTTCTAGCCTTGGTATTTTCTTACTACTCATAAGTGAAGTAGCAATTAAATTAAAGGAAAATAGTCATTTGTCCTCTATGCAGTTGATAAAAGTTTTATAAAATGGAATTTGGATTGTTTTCTTAAAAGATTTTATTTATTCATTTGAAGGAAAGATAGAAAGCATAAGCAAGAGGAAAGACAGAGGGAGATGGAGAAGCAGACTCCATGCTGAGCTGGGAACCCAACGTGGGGCTCAATCCCAGGACCTGGAGAAATGACCTGAGCTGAAGGCAGACACTTAACCAATGAGCCACCCAAGTGCCCTGGAATTTAGATATTTTTAATAGAAAGAGAGTAAAGTATTCTTAGATGTAATTTCATGAGCGATTTCTCATTTTCTTTACAGAGACATAATAATGAGTCTGACTGTTGGAAAACTCACAGATCATGAAGTTATAACCCTTGCCCGTCACTACCAGGTGCCCGAGGACACGAGGCCTGATATGAATGTCCTAATTGCACGGGCCCATGAACAGCTCAAGAAAAACGCTTTTGAGAATTTTGAAAGACTCAATGCTACTTGTGTATACCAAGACCGAGAAAAGTAAGCTTTCATTTTATTGATTTCAGTAAATCATGTAAGGTTCTGCAGACCTGAGTAATAAAGGAATTTATATATATATCTATTTTTTTTTAAGATTTTATTCATTTATTTGACAAACAGAGATCAGAAGCAGGCAGATAGGCAGGCAGAGAGAGAGAGGTGGAAGCAGGCTCCCTGCCGAGCAGAGAGCCCGATGCGGGACTCGATCCCAGGACCCTGAGACCATGACCTGAGCCGAAGCAGAGGCTTTAACCCACTGAGCCACCCAGGCACCCAAGGAATTTATATTTTATCCAGTAGGGCAAAAAGAACACTGAGATGTCCCACTATACTCCACTATAGAGCAAATGTATTTAAAGTAAATCATTTGGGGCAAGTATTTGGGTACTGATATTTCATCATGATGGTGAGCTTTGTTTGTTGATGGAATAGGGAAGGCCCTTGTATCTTCAAAAAAATAAGATGCCCCTTTCCATTTCCTTTTAATTGGTTTCTAGAGGCTTTCAACTGAAACATAGTAAATCCAGATGTTAGAAGGTTTAATCCTAAAATATCTTTTCTTACATTAATTTGTGATCACCGGGATTTATAAATGTGTCTTTTCTAATACAGAGAACAGGGAATTTACAAGTAAACTTTATATAGAATTTCTTTGAAATTATTTCTTCTTGAAAATACGGAAGCTCAGTATAATCAATTTCCAGTACATTTGCCATATTTCTATTATGCTTTATTAAGTCATTTTTATAAACTGAAGCCCCATCTTAATAAGTTTTGGAGTCATCTTACCCACAGACCTGATACTCTGGGGGGAAATATTCACCAGGAGTTAGAAAATCTTACTCCTAACTCTAGCCTCTAATTTTCCTACTACGAACAACTGATCTGTCTTTGCCCCATGATGCTTCCTGTCACCCCCGGACCTGAAGTTTGTAACCAAGTGGCCAGCTTGCCTCCCCTAAATATCTTTAAAGACCTATAGTTTATCTTAACGTTGAACATGATTTTTTTGCCTAATCCATAATACATAGTTGTTGAGTTTTTGTAAAGGTGGTATTTTTCCTTGAATCTTTTAAACTTTCTGGAGCCTCCCGAGGCTGTATGGCCTGAGCTTTGCATGACCCCAGCCCTGCCTTCCACTCTGGTGGTACCCCTTGCCCAGGGTGAGAAGTGTGACCCTCCTTCACTAAAGGAACACCTCCTGGGAATGATGGGGCTCCTTGATCAGACAGCTCTGAGGTTCTTCCAGATCCGACAGGCTTCAGTTCTAGACATAAACATTTTCCCATCATCTTGTAAACTCAGTGTGAATAAAGCAGCTCACTTTCCTTCTTATTGGTTCTGATTTTGCCTGGTGCCTGGGAATACTGGCTGAATGAGAACATTGGACAGGCATTTCTGTGCCCCTGGCAGGCTGGGGAAAATGGCTGTTGAGCTGCTCTGGAGAAACCATCTGACAAAATTGAGGTGAATGTTAAAGCCCCAGCTGGGGCCTCAAGGTTACAAAGTTTGGGTCCAAGGAAAAGACTAGAAAAACACCCTCAAGTCATACAATACTTGTGTTGGAGGCTCTAGATGCCTGTCAAATTAAGATGTTTTCAAATATCAGAACCAGTTTTGACTAGTGGTCAAGAAGGCAGATCGATTACTTAGAGCAACACTCGTGGCTGCACCCTTAAAGTGCTGTACTATCACCAACCGAGAGTCTGAATCTTGACGGAAAGGCCTTTGGAAGGACAGAATCTGGTCACTTCTGAAATGGAAAAAGTTGGTGAAAAGCAATATGACTGTTTTTCCTTACTGTGAGTTCCATTACCAATTTTTGTACTCATTTTCATGTGCAGGACTTTAAGGACACATCTGTATTTTCTTTCCTATAGTATGTAATTGTGACTCAAGAGACAAAAAATATAGAAAGACCCGTTTACTTTGTTTTAATGCAGAAAAAAAGTATTACCCAGCAAAGACATCAGAAGGCTGTGCAAGTCCTCCAAGTTACCTTTGACCGATGATCTTCTGGCATCCATACTGTCTGGGTAAGCAAGAGCTCCAACCCTCAGGGGGTTTGTCCTGCATATTTTTGTTTGGGAGAACTATTCCTGGTTGTACATTGACCTTTAAATATCCTTGATTTACCCTTGACTGCTTTGATTGTATTATTGATAACACACCTCCATTTAAGTGTTACAAAAGGAAAAGCTGGGCATGATTTTGAATGTTAGCCTACTATGAATTGCTGTTTTATCTTTTTAATGTTAGGACACACACATATGTATACCCAGGTTCCTGGGACAAAGTGAAGATGTCTAACTTCATTGGTTATGAGGGCATTAGATCTAAAATTCAGGGCCAGTTTTTCAAAGCAGTAGTTCCTGCTAGCTAAAGACATGCAGGAAGAAAGCCTAGTGTTATCACACAGGGCTCTGTCCTACTAGAGCACCAGAGGTAAAGTGTGAAGGTTATGATGTTGCAAAAGGAAAGCACAGTGAGCTGCTTTCTAAAGCACTGGGCCCTCCTGTTGAACGTTTACTTTGGACTTCCTGGCACCAGCCTTGTAGATACGCAGACTCTGGTCATCATTTTTTGCTTCTATGACATCATCCCCAGCCCTGCCTCTGACTCACTTATCTTGGTAAGCCTGACATTTTGGACTATGTTCTAGGCATTGTTGTCATTGACAGAAGACCTTGCCTCAGTTCCTTTGTAAGAACTACTTTATGAGTTACAACTCATATCCTCTTGCCTCACCTGAGGAGGCTGAGGTTTAGAGAGATGAGATGTTTTGCCCAAAGTCGCCCAGTCTTCTAAGAAGAGCTGTGACTTAATCCCTGAACCTCTCAAATATTCATCCCCTGCTTCTAACCATTTTGAATTAGTGTTTGCAAATAGCCAATAGATAGGAATGTCTTGACAATTCTACCTCCTTCCTATTCCCTGCCATTCCCATTGTCTTCCCACTTTCTGCTCCATTCCCACTGTCTTCCCACTTTCTGCTCCATTCCCACTGTCTTCCCACTTTCTGCTCCATTCCCACTGTCTTCACTCCAATTCAGACCCACAGTTCTTCTTGACTGTTCAGGGCCTCCGTGTTGGTCTTTGTCCCACCAGACTCTAACTATTTAAATCCATCTTTACATACAGCAGGTTAATACCCTCTAAGAACAAAAATGTCCTAGTGCTGCTCTTCGACTCACAAACTTTCTGTACATCTCTTTGCTCCTTAAGGGAAGACCAAAATCATCAGTTCTGAACTCCTCCGCCCCCTTCTCCATTGGGAGGCGGAGAGTTGTCAGTTGGAGCAGTTGTTCTCAAGCAGGGGCTAGAGTGCGGCATCCTCATCTGAGACAAAAGGAACAGATAAAAGTAAATCTCATGTGGGAGCACTAGGGTTGGTAGCATCAGAAGGGGACTCAGGAGGGCCAGTCCAATTGGAGGTGTGCATTGAACTGACCCAGGGTTATTTTCTGGACTGTCAGTTCAATTTGGTTTTATTTGCTGGCATCAGTATGACGGATAATTAGGTCATCCTGGTGTAAAGGACTTGAGATTAAATAGGCAGGCCTAGGAGTCTCGTTTCTTCAGTTACCACATTCCCAAAGCCACATGGGCTGTTTATTTGTTTAACAAGTGTGAGCAGGGAGAGGAGCAAAGGGAGGGAGAGAGAGAATCTTAAGCAGGCTCCACGCCCAGCGCAGAGCCTGATGCACGGCTTGATCTCACAACCCTGAGATCATAACCTGAGCTGAAATCAAGTCGGATGCTTAAGGGACTGAGCCATCCAGGTGGTCCTCCACAAGGGCTATTTAACATTTTTAAAAAATGATTTATTTATTTGAGAGCAAGAGTGAGAGAATGTGCACAAGCAGGCAGGGCAGAGGGAGAAGAAAAGAAAATCTCAAGTGGGCTCCCTGCTGAACTGAGCCCAATGCGGGGCTTGCTTCCATGACCCTGAGATCATGACCTGACCTGAAACCAAGAGTCAGACGCTTAAACGACTGTGCCACCCAGGCACCCCTTGTGCAAGATTTTTGACCTGCCCAACCCTCAAATTCCTTACCTCTGAAATGATATAATACCTCCTTCCTGGAAGTTCTGTGGGTGACTTAAGATACTGTATATAAAGTACCCAGCGCAGCACCTGGTACTAGGTGGTGATTGGGGCCTAGGACAGAAGTTGAAGTCAGGGACCACAGATCACACACCCTGACTTAGAAATGAACTGGAAGAAACTTGTGTCCTTCTACACAGAGGAAGCCTTGTTTTCAAACATTTGGATCTGAAGGCGTTTCGCACATTAAGCTGTCTCCAGTCAGGAAGCTGTGGATATTTATTAGATTATCTCTTATGGCCCCAGGGATGAGTTGTCCTGGAAAGTCCAGTGATGTGGGAGCCTGGCCTCTGGAGGACCTAGATGTTTCCTCTCTAACACCGAGGCCACCAAGTCCTCATCCTCTCCTTTTCTCAGCAGACTGTTTTGTCTTTGCCTTCACGATTTGACATGAAAGGCAGATAGGCTGTTCCTCCATTGGCTTCGGAGACATCCCAGGCTCAGCACGTGTCCACCCCGAGGATATTTATTAGTTTATGTCGGTCACCCCCCTGAGTTGCTAAGCAGGCTCTGTTCAGTCTAACTCTGCCTCTAATTGTGCAGTGACCTTGCTCCTCACTGAGGGGAAGCTTCAGACTAGTCAGATTAGAAAATGTCTCATTCCCAGTCCCTTCTCCTTCCAATATGCCCCGCCACGATTTGGGTCACATGCTTGGTGTTTTGCATCATCTCCGCAGATTCCTTTCAAAGACGGCCCTAATTCCTAACGGACCCATCAGCCTGCAGCTCACATTTATATTCTGCATTCTTATTGTTCCCCACAGACTCTGCAGGGCTTTCCAGAGCCTTGACCAGACTCTCCTTCTGCACAGCCCTCCTGTGGCATGCTGAGCCAGAGCCCCTCTGACGTCTGCCATCTCCTGTGGGAGGCAGGCCTGGAGTTTGTTGTTTTGGTTCAGTGCACGCTCTGCCCAGGGGCAGTGTTACCTGCCATGGGACGCAGCTGGGCAGCTGTTGAGCAGCTGGATAGTCTTGCTGTGTGAACTGAAATCAGGAGACGGAAAACAGTGTGGCCAAAGAGTTGGCCGATTTCTTCCACACAGTGATTGTCATATACGTATTTTGCCTAGCGCCGCACTTTGCTAGGAAGAGTTCCCTCTATTGCCTTTCCATTTTTCTTGGGATTCCATTAGGTCTTTTCCTTCTTAGCACAACTCAAGCTAAGAGCAGGACTTCAAAATCTTTACACATCTGGTTACCTCAGTCCCCCACCAGTTTGTGCTGGCTGTGGGAGCTGGTATGAACTCACTGTACTTACCAGTCATATTCCTTTCAGTACTGCACAGGGCATCCAACTTAAATGTTTTAAGTGGGAGTAGTAATGGGTAATACATCCATAGGAGCACTGACACTCCATATTGACATAGCGCCAAGGGCCCTAGGATATTTTGTAAACCATTGAGCGTATTGAAGGGAATGTTCTAGTTGAGGCTAGACAGGATTCCCCAGTTTTTAAGTGCAGATGCTGAGGTATAAAGAGGCTCCGTCACTGAGAGACCTTGCAGACGACCAAGATGAGTCTCTAACAGGATGAGAACTCCCTCCATTGTCCCTGTCTGAGCTTCTGGGAATTGGGGCTATGTCTCATTCACCTTTGCAGCCCCAGACACCTGTCCTGTGCTTGTACCCTGGGGAGTGGGGGACAGGGAGGGGAGAAAAACACGGGCTTGACGTGCACCAGACCTGCCTCCAAGCTCTGCCAGCTCTATTGCCTCCCACCCATGTGATCCTTGTAAATGGGCACAACACCTCTGAGCCCTCATTTTGGATTGTTAATGTTTCCCAAGTATTAATAAGCAAGAAATCCTGGTTCTCAAACCATTGGGAAGTGGAGAGTATTCTGAGGTCATTCCATTCTGTGTTCTGGGTGGGACTGGGGAGTAAAGAGGTAGCCTCCTTCCCTAACTGTGGCCTTGTGAATCGGCACTTGGAACAACTGGAAATTCAAGCGCAGCTCTTTCCCTAGCAGCTCTGCCCCAAGCTGGCCTTTCACAGCTGGCTCTGGGCTCCATGGAATGCCTTCGAACTGACCTCCCGAGAGAGCTGTTGCCATATCCAGAAATATCAGTTAAAATGGAAAAAGTTAACAGGGCTAACGGGGCTCTCAGATCATCTCATTATACTCTTCCCAGCCTCACCCCCTGCAGCCCCATTCCCCCAGAGGCATGGTTTGGACTCTGGTGATTTCACCCAACAGTACCTGGCAGTGGGGCCGAGGGACAAGGGTCAGGCAGTGTGGCCGCTACCGTGGCAGTGTTTGGTACCCCGGGGAGTCTGCAGAGAAGCCCCACCTTCCAGATGCTTCCTATGTTTTCCAATATAAGGTGATACATAGTTTTTAAGAAATTAAAAAAAAAATTCCAAATCCGCGTGGACCAACGGAGCGTCGACCTTGTGTACGCTCCATACTTGGCTGCTGTGACATGCCTCGCCAAGAAGGTGTGTGCTGGAATGAGGACAGGAATTTAGAGGCCCGGCTGTCCGGACATGACTGGAGCTCCTCACTGATAACTTGAGCCATGCCACCTGGCCAGCTCAGGGTTTGTATGACCAACTGATGCAGTGGCCTGGAGCTCGACGTTTTTTCTGGACTGTCCATTCTTTAAGATTCTCACCAGGTGCTCCAACGTGTGCCCCTGGGTTCGCTGGGTAATGCATGGAAACCAAACACAACGGCGTGGGTCAAAATTGTGTCTTTGCCGGGATGCCGGGGTGGCTCAGTTGGTTAAGTGTCCAACTCGTGATTTTGGCTCAGGTCCTGATGTCAGGATTGGGAGATGGAGGCCCAATTCAGGTTTCATGCCAGGCGTGGAGCCTGCTTAAAATCCTCTCTCCATCCCCCTCTGCCCCTGCCCCCTCCTGCCTCTCTCTCTCTCTCTCCCTCTCTCTAAAACAAACAAACAAACAAATGTGTCTTCACCGCCTGCCCTCCCTTCCAGCCCGGGTCTTGCAGCCCAGCCCATTCCCCTATGTTACAAGATGGCTTTCGAAGCAGGGGGGAAGCCACGTTACCCTTCAGCCAAATACAGCTGCCACCACACGGTTTATACCTCCACAGATGTTGGAAATAAAGCAGATCAGCTTTGCTCCCTGTGGCAAGGAGATAGATGGCTTCTGTAGTTTTGGGGCCATTCATCATTTTTGGGAAGGGGAACACAAGCACCCATCAAATGAGACATTTGCCTCATTTCTAAGAACTCCCACCTCGCAAGGCATGGAGAAGCGTGCTTGGGGGTCATGATTCTCGAAGGAGGAACCAGAGAAATTACCTTCCCTCCCTCTTCCTCCACAAACATGTCCCTTAGTTTGTGTAGGGAAGGAAATGGTGGCCTTCCCCAGTATCAAAGGGAAAGAAGAATTTATGGAGGTTTTAGGAAAACACTTTAGCACTGTGAGCTGGGACTTTAAAGTAAGGAGGCTGACTTTTTAACAAGCAGAGAAACACTTAAAAGCCAGAATTAGTGCTGCCCTTTAGGGCAGTCACCCTGGAAGACTGTGTGCTGATTTCAACAACGTTGCCATAGACAGTTCTTTGGAAATGCCTTCACAGCCTTTTCAAGAGAATTACTTCCAGAGTGGCAAATCTTCATCCCTTGACCGTGGATCAGAGTCCTAGCAAGAACCAAATGTCATTTGGAGAGGAGTAAAGTAGGGGATTCAGAGGGAGAATCAGGAGGCTAATATTTTTGATCAGGAGCACAGTATGACCCCGAAGCAAGGAGATGCATTTTCTATACGATTCAGAGGCCTTTCCAAAATATTTTGAAAGGTTGGGTAGGATTTGGCGAATGATGACCTGTAGCCATGAGGCAGGGCAGATGCCATGACAGGTGACTGTGGGAGATGGTATCCAGTGGTAAATATAAACATGGACCTACCCATTCCTAGTCCCCTACAGCCAAGCCCTCTGCGTCTCTGAACCTCCTCCTGCAGGTTCGTTCCTCTGCCTCCAGCTGGGACTATTTTTAGAACTGGAGCTCTCCTTTGCATCCTCTTTCTTTCTCTCTCTCTCTACCTCATCTAACAATATCATATAGTGGATTTCGTGTATGTTCTATAGCAGAGGAGGGCGTGACAAACCTCACCCCATGGGCAGTCTGGAGGAGGAAGCTGTGTGCAGAACTTTGGAGCGCGGAGGAAGACTGGAGACTAATTCCTCACCAGCAAGCCCCAACTAGTGGCACGCCTTCCTTTCCAAGTCTGACTTGTACAACTGTACCACCTTGAAAAACACGTTTCAAGGTCTCTCATCTGCTTTTTCTGCTTTGTAAATTTGTATTTACAGCCAACTGATACACGCTCATAGTAGAAAATAAAAAATACTCAATTCTGAAAAGTTTATTCCAACAAGAGTAGTTTCCAGCCTTCCCTTCCCCACCTCCCAGACCCATTCACAGGAAGCAGCCTCTCTCAGCCCTTCTAGCCATCTCTATAGACATTTAAATAGCAGGCATGT
>ML099898.1:0-18047 GCA_003697995.1 Taxidea taxus jeffersonii | reverse complement strand
CCATTATTGTTCCTTCTACATGCCCTTAGGATCTTCTCTTTGTTCCTGGTGTTCTGGAATTTTGCCAGTGGTGTCTTGTGTGTCTGTGCTTGTGGCCATTTAACACTTTATAGACCCTTCTGGTCCGGAGACTCTGTCCTTTGATTCTAGGAAACTTTCTGTTAATTTGTAGTAATTTCCTCCCCTCCATTTGCATCTTTCTCTTGTGAGGACTCCTGTCATTAAGATTTTAGATATCCCAGATTTGGATCTCTTTTTTCCCCAATTTTCTATTTGTCATTATGATAGTCTTACTAAGGGATTTCCTCAACATGATATTCTACCTCTTCTACTGGGTCTATTTACTACTGTCAGATTTGTTTTATTCCAAGAACCCATGTTAGTCTGAATGATCCTTTTTGGTAGTCTTCTGTTCTTTTTTCATGGATATACTTTATCACTCTTATCTCACCTCTTTCCTTCTGCAACCTGAACTGTATTTGTTCTTCTGATTCCTTTTTTTTTTCTGTTGCCATTTTTGCTTCTGTCTGTAATGTTGGAAGCTTTTACAGGGTGGATCTTAAGGATTCATGGGTTTCGCTGCACAAGTCCATCTCATAGCCCTTATTTTCATGCAGTGATCCCCAGAAGCTGGAATCTGGAGATTTTTCTGGGACCATTTGGAGGATCAAGAGAAGAATCCTATCTTCTCCTGCTGGAATAGGAGGGAGGGTGGAATGAAGGAAAGGAGGTTCACTGAAGTATGACTGTTGGTATTCTTGAAATGGGAAAGGGGAAGAAAAGGGGCTGAGAGGCTCAAGTTCAATGTGTAATGCTCTCCTCTGCCCTCCATTATGCTTCAGCCCCACCCCTGACTGAAGCTCTTTTAGTTGAATTTCTCTAGAAGAGGACAGTATAGAGGAAGGTACTTGGGGCTCCAGCTGCCGTTGCTTTATTCAGGCTTTGAAACAGCCCTTGTTTTCAGTCCCACGCCATGTCCCCGCCTCTGTTGGAACCTGCAGTCTCCATTCTCAGCATCTCAGGAGTTTTGTGGGCTACACTGGCTAATCTCTAAGTGGCCCCTGCCTCTGGACATTTAGAGTTTAGCTTCCCTTCCTCAGTTCTGCCAAGTCAGTTACAAGCCCTGTGTCGGCTTTCCATTGTGCAAAAGATTCTGAAGATTCTTGTCCACTGTTGTCTTTTTTTCAGCTACCATTGTCATTGTGGGCTATTACTTATTTTTATTTCTTCATTATCATCTTGGTGAGATTTTGGTGGGAAAGAGAGATAAATATATTTGTGATCAATCCATCATGATTAACTGCAACTCTGTCCACTTCCCAAGAGCAAAGAATTCTTCCAAGAAGCATTGGCTAGTTTTATCCCTTTTAATTGAAAGATTCTTTGTTCTTTTCTCCTTTGCTCCTTTTGCCGGGATTTCCATATCCATTGAGATCCTCTAAGACAAAACTGAAAAGAAAAACTTGGAGAATTATACCACATTAGCTCAACTCTTCCTTGAAGCCTCACTCTGGGTCTTTGGAAAGATCAAATCTTTCAAACATTTTTCCTCAGAAAAAAAAATTTTTTTTTCTTAAGATTTTATTTGAGAGAGAGAAAGAGGGTGAGAGAGTGCAAGAACAAGCCAGAAGGAGGGGGGAGAGAATCTGAAGCAGACTCTCACCGAGCACAGAGCCTGGCAAGGGGCTTGATCCCTCAACCACAAAATCATGACTTGAACCAGAACCAAGAGTCAGCCACTTAACTGACTGAGCCACCCAGGTGCCCCTTAGAGAAATTTTATACTTCATTTCTAAGCTATGTACTTTTCCATTTACAGCGTTTGATCCTTCCCAAACATCATCTGAGTCAGGAATACCCTTTCCAAGTAGCCTTCGAAATGGGTAAATGTTGAGATGTGTTGAGTCTGACATATCACAGGTTGGGCAGGAAAGAAGGCCAGGGGTCCAGGGGTAACAGGTGGGCATGGTATAAGACTTACTGGTAACAAGGTATGATAATAGGAGTTCCAGTGGTGATTCCAGAAATTTTTCTGTAAGTTTCACTTGCCATCATCCAGGGAAAATGCTGATTTAGGCAGGGGGACTCAGGCCATAGGAACTTCAAGAAGGCCTTTCTGAAGAAGCAACGTTTGAATGGAGACTTTCCAGGCAAAAGGACTAGAGGGTGCAAATGCCTCACACTTCTGGGAGCAATCTTGGCATGCATGCTCAGAGAACAGCAAGAAGGCTAGTATACCTGGAATGTTGCAAACAGAGAGTTTTCAGATGAGACTGGAGAAGTCAGGAGTGACCAGGTTACTCAGGCTTTTTTCAATCCTGATAAGGAGTTCAGCTTTACGTTCTTGTGGATTGGGAAGCCACTGGAGAGTTCCAAGCAAGGAAGTTATTGATCTGGTCTGTGTTTTAGAAAGCTCATTTGGGTGGAGGGTGGGTCTGCAGCAAAGGTCACAGTAGAAGCAGTAAGATCAAACTACAAAGCTATTGTTGTAACCTGGGTGAGAGTTGATGGTGGCTTGAAATTAGTGAGTAGTAGAGGAGGTGGAGAAAAAGAGATTGGTGATCTGCTATGGTGGTAGAACCCACAGGACTAGAGAGTGCATTGTATATGGGGACTGAGTCTGATGTGACCCTAGGTCTGTTTGGTAGTCTTTTGACTGGCTCCCAAATTACTGGGATATTATACTTCTGCATTCAGAATTGAATTCTGAAACTTCTAGAATTAAAAAAGTGTCTCCTATAATTGTTGTAATGGGAATTTACTGACAATTACATTCTGTACTGTAGGAACAGATAGAGAACCTTAGTTCATTGGTGATCTCATCCAGTCTCCTGGTCCAGTGGCTTTCAATGCCATCTGTGTGTTAATGGTTCATACATTTCTATCTTCAGGTCCAACCTCTTCCTTGAATTTCAGACTCCTAGGTCCAGCTGCCCCCTTCCCATCAAAATGTAACATATCCAAACAAAACTCTTGCTTTTGTTACTCTTACCCCCAACCTGTAGCCCCTACAGTCCTTCTTATCTCAGTTAGGACAGCTGTATTTTTCCAGTTGGTCAAGCAAAACTCTTGGAGTTGTCCCGAGTCCATGCATTCTCTCTGTCTCTGTCTGTCTCTCTCTCTGACTCTGTACGATCCTTCAGGAACCCTACATTCAAAATATATTGAGAATTGGGGCACCTGGGTGGCTTATTCAGTTGAGCATCTGACTCTTGGTTTTGGCACAGGTCATGATCTCTAGGTTATGAGATCAAGCCCCACATTGGGCTCTGCACTTTGCGTGGAGTCTGCTTGAGATTTTCTCTCTTCTTCACCCTCTGCCC
Organism: Taxidea taxus jeffersonii; assembly: GCA_003697995.1. NCBI lineage: Eukaryota > Metazoa > Chordata > Mammalia > Carnivora > Mustelidae > Taxidea > Taxidea taxus. The sequence continues at coordinate 14,724 of ML099898.1, read as the reverse complement.
CAACCCCCTCCCCCGCTCACTCTCTCTCTCTAAAACAAACAAATCTTTGAAAATATATTTCAGAAGTGACTACTCCTCAGTGCCCTCCACTGCCCCCACTGCCATCTAGGCCGCCATTATGCCTACTCTGGTCACTGCAGAAGACAGCTAACTGCCCTCACCACTTTGGCCCTTCTCCTGCATTCTCTTCTCAGTGTATCCATGAGAGTGATCTCTAGAATATGTAACTGAGATCCCATAATTGCTCTGTGTACAATATGCTCCAGTGGCTCTTAGTTTTCCTTAGTATGAAAGTCAAAGGCCCTACATGACCTCATTCTCTGACCTCAGCTCCTACTCAGAGTATTAGGGAATACTTGTCTTCAAGGCTCCATGCTAGAGGAAAGCTTCTTACAAAACATCTTTAATTGATTGAGTTTTAGTTCTTCTCCCAAAACACACACAAATAAAAGACATAATGGTCCAGCATTTTGGCTACAAATATTTCCATAAACAGAGCATGTCCTTTCAAGGAGTTCAAATGACGAGCAAGCCAAAATCCAGAGGATAAACAGTGGTAGGGGGCAGCATATTGGAGTTGTATCCCAGAATCCTCAGCCAAAGAAAATGTACACAAAAGAAGAACTGAATTCTCTTTCTCCTCTTCTGATCACTCTGTTTATTCTACTTTGTTTAGATTGACCAGTCTACGTGACTTCATCTTGTAACACTTAACTTATTACTGCTAATTTGTATTAGTTTATAAATATGAGCTATTATTTTCTTTACTCCTGTGGGGGGGGGAGGCTTTTGACTGTTTATGAGTGTGTTATTTTCCCAAGTTTATTATCACCAGGTTTTCTTTTAAGTAATTATCCCCTGTTCATTCTTGCCACAGTATCTTGTACACCTAACTTGCCAATTGGAAGGGGACTGTTGAGTTGGAGGTCCTGAGCAGGGCAGGAACCCTGGCAGGATGCTTGGAACAACACCTTTGTCTTGTCCTTCAAAAAATGGTCTGACATGACCATTATATGTTTAGCTTTCAAAATTGGCAGAGTGTGGTGAAATTAAGACTAGGTGGCATTGAGGTATTATACTAAGAAGAATTTCACTTTGTGTTTAGGTCATTCCAACAATTGTGTTTGAAATTACTGGGTCTTAATGGCCAAAACTCTATTATGGTTAAGGTTAAATTTATGCCAGTGTTTTCTTTTAAGTGAAACATGGGCTTAATATTTTTTCTTATAAATTTAAAACAATTCAGATGATACAGAGAGCTCTAAAGCAAAAAGCAAAAAGCAGTCTCTTTTCCCAGAGATAGCTGTTTTAATACTTCAGTGTATTGTTGCTAGAATTTTTCTATGCCTTTCTTTTTTCCTTTCATGGGGCTTGATCTCATGACCTTGAGACCAAGATCAGAGCTTAGATGAAGAGTTGGATGTTTAACTGACTGAGCCACCCACGTACCCCTGTGCCTTTTTATATAAATATATACCTCAAGTGAGATCATATTTCTACATACTGTTTTGTAACCTCCTTTCTGCTCAACAATATATCATGAACATTTTTCCATGGACAGCATATGTGGATCTAAATAACACCCCCCTTTTTTTCTTTTAGAGGTGGAGAGGGGCAGAGGGGGAGTGAGAGAGAGAATCTTAAGCAGGCTCCACACCCAGTGCAGAGCCCAATGCAGGGCTCAATTTCACAGCTCTGAGATCACGATCTGAGCTGAAATCAAGAGTCGGACACTTAATCGACTGAGCCACCCAGGCAACCCTAAATAACCCCTTTTAATGGCTACATCATAATAAATGTATACTTTCCTAAAAGTATCTTAGTAGATGCATTGAATGTAGGCTCCCCTTAAAAATTTAAAAAGCATGCAATTTAAGAAACACAAGGTGGTTTTGTTTCACTGACCTATAGTATCAACCATATTAAATTAAGAGGGCCTGTAAATACTCTGAACAAGATGGTCTCAGTTACTTAATAAGCTCATTTGTTTCTATGGCAACTGCAGCAGATCTTTACTGAGCACCTACTAAGTGCCAGCATGACTCTAGGTGCTGGGGATACTGGTGAATTAGCTGTGTGGGATCTCTGCTCGCAAAGTTAAAAAAACTAGTAAGAAATAAGAAAAATATCAGGTATTAAAACCTAACCTGACATTATGTTTTCCTGGATAGCATTTAAGCTGACATTTTGGTCCTGAATTCTGTAGATTGAGTCAAATTATATATTATAATTATATTTTCAGGTTTGAAGACAGTAAAGAACAAATAAATTATGAGTCACTTTTCTGTGCCCTGAACTGGAGAATGAATCCAGTGCCCGAATTGGAAGCACCGTCGTACTTGAAAGAGGTAAAATTAACACCGGTTTTAAAAACCAGCTGTGGCTGCCTCCATTGCATTTTTAGTATCCTTTATCTTAAAAATTATTTTTCAGCGTAAAACATTAACAGCAGGGCTTTTGGAAAAAGCACTGATGTATTTCGGGGCATTTGTGTTAAAGGCTAATTCACTTTCCATGCCGAGCGAACATCTGCTCTATAAGAACATGACTTTTCTTCTGCAGCTGAATTTTTTTAAACCTCAGTCGCATCCAATTATATGGAAAATAGGATAATAGGTTATAGTTATAAATAGATATAAACACTGTTATCAAGGGATTCTGCTAGCATCATCATGAGCCACGAGAGCAAGTCTCAAATGGTGCATATGTCAAGAATCCCCAGAATGTCTGTGGCTGTGCATACAGGTTTGCCTTGGGTGAAACAGTATAGGAGGAGGGGGCGGGGGGGGGGGATGCGCATTTCACAGTGGAGCCAAATTTGAAATAAAAATTCAGTAGAAAAATGCTTGGTTAGGGAAAACAAAGTTCATGTGATCGGGTGGTGCTCTCAACATTGTGGAATTGTCTGAATTCTCTGAGATCTCTTTGGACCAATTGTCTTTAAGGAGTGGGTGGGTGGATGGCCGTTTGTTTATATTTTAACATGCTCCAGAAATTGATTTTCTTGGGAAAGTCCCTTGATAAAGCAAATGTCATGTGGTTACTCCCAGAAAAGAGGCATTTATCCCTCCCGGTCTCCACTGACCAACGCATTCTGGCCTGAACTGGTCTAGTGCCCCTGGGGAGTTCCCTCAGGCATGCGACTCTTCTGGAGTGGCAGGCGGCCGTAGAACTTCCAGATGGTTGGGAGACAGTGGCGGCCGTTGGAGTCTAACACAACTCGGGTTGAATTCTGCTCCTCCACTTACTTAGCTGAGTGATTTTTGGTCACATAACTCGGTCATTTATAAGTCTAATTCTCAGACAAATCGTGACTAAGTAGGCACTCTCAGCGGGTTCTGTGCTCCATGCTGGGGGTCCAGAGATGAAGGTCATTATTGCTACCTTTGGGGGGGGAGGGGCACCTGATGATGGCGGAATCAGTGCACTCATAATTAGGAGTGTTGCGTGATACAGCCTGAAGAGGATGGAATGGGAAGAGAAGGAAGCTGTTGGGGTTGGAGGGGCAGGGGCTGAGGGGTTAGGGGACAGGAAGTCTCCTCAGGGGTGGCCGTGCTTGAAATCTCAACGACAAATAGGAAGAGTCAGCAAGGGAGGGAAGTGGCATAGTAGGGAAAAGCATTCCCAACTGAGGCTCTGGGAGAGGGGACAGCATGGAGCTTGTGCAGAGCCAGAAGGAATTGGTGTGGCTGGAATGAAGGCATGAAGGGAGGAGTGGAAAAGTCTGAGGCTGCAGAGGCCGGCAAGGGAGAGCTTTGAATATTGTCCTACAAGGTCTGGAGACCATGGAAAGATTTCAAGGAAGAGAGCGATGTGATCAGCTTGCTCTAGCTGGATGGTGGGTACTTCGAAGAGGGGCCGTGGGCACAGGTAGACCCACTGGGAGGCTCTTGATGTCCCGTTGTCACCATAATAACCGTAAACACTTAAAGCATTTACCGTGTGCCAAACATTACCGTAAGGCCTGAAAATCTATCAACTGGTTTAACCCTCATAGGAACCCTACGAGGTAGGTGCTCTCAGGGTCCCCATTTTAGAGATGAGGAAGGTAGAGAAATGGCAAGTGTGTGGTAGAGCCAAGAATTAGAACTCAGGGGGCGCCTGGGTGGCTCAGTGGGTTAAAGCCTCTGCTTTCCACTCAGGTCATGATCCCAGGGTCCTGGGATCGAGCCCCACATCGGGTTCTCTGCTCAGCAGGGAGCCTGCCCCCCCCATCTGCCTGCCTACTTGTGATCTCTGTCTGTCAAATACATAAATAAAATCTTAAAAAAAAAGAATTAGAACTCAGGTCTTTTTCACTGCAAAGAATAAAAAAGAAAAACTCTTCTTTTTTAATGTAATTATTATTGAGGATATTGGATTTAATTAACTAAAATCCGAGATGCCATCACAAAAGCAAATCGATACTGTCATCTGGTAACCTTATAAATTTTCATCCATGCAAATATTTAAATGTTGTATGTACAAAGAAAAATGATAGGCGGAGTTTTTAGTCTCACTTTCTCACTCAGTGTCATAGTACTCTCTATATCGTGTATCATCCAAATATTTGTCCCATTAGGACTTTTCTCCAGTCCCCCTGCCTCTTGCTCTGAGTCTTGGGCAGTTGACCTTTATGGGCTGCGTCAATGGGTCCCCCAGTGCCCTGGCCTCTAGTTGGGTCGGCCAGTGCAATGTACCAGCAAGAGAGGGAAGGGTGGGAGGAGAGGGAAATCCTTTCCGTCCCTGCCAGTTCCTGTGGATTGACTGCCTCCTCTATATAGCTCCCCACCACTCCAGGCTCCAGTAACCACCATCTCTTGCCTCTTCAGCCCTAAGTGGTGACACTGGCTCCCTGTTGCCGTAGTCCTCAAGGGACTGGAGGATCCCCTGTTGGTTTTCCTAAATGCTTCCCACAACTTCATGAATAGTCATTTTATTAAATTCCTTTCAACTTACACAGTTTGCTCATGTTCTCTGTTTCCTATGGCACCCTGAATGATGCACACACTTCTTGCAAGATGGTGGCTGCCTTTGCTGTACTTTTCCTTAGTTCCTCCTTCCCTCCTTTTCCGTTCTGCCCAATCCACCACCCAAATGTTCATCTGTATGTTGGGGGCTTCATCACTAATTGTACGAGATATGATTTTCCACATGCATTTATTGGCGGTATGTTTCTCTTACTTAATGCTACATCATGGGCAGTCTCTCTAGTTTAATATGTATAGACCTGAGCCATTCTTTAATAGCTAGCTGTAACATGGATATAGAATAATTTATTCATCCATTTTTCTGTTGATAGACATTCAAGTTGTTTTTACACTTTTGCCTCTGAAAGCGTGGTAGCTTATTACTTTAATTTTTATTTTCCTGATGACTGAATTTGAATGAAATTTAATGACCTTTGGGTATAACAACCCACGGTTAGACTTTTTCATAGCAACCCAGCATGCAAAGATACAGCAGAACAATACTATTCTGACTACATGTGGTGCAATGCCATCTTGTCTTTCTTCTTCCGTTCCTTTCTTTCTTCCCTCTTTTCCTTTTCTTCTCTCCCCTCCCCCACACCCCTTCTTTCTCTCTTTTGAAGGTCGTTTGTGAACCATTAAATTGGTTTAAGGACACACAGAAGGCTCACCACCCACACTAGAAGAGGAGCCACCCCATGGGAAGGTCCCTCTCCCCTTAGCCACCCCTCCCCCATTTTATCCCTTGCATACTCTGTGACAGGGACATGACCCTGAGTTCAAATCCTCAGCTCTGTGATTGACTAACTGGGTGACTTTGTACAAGTCACTCAAACTTTCAGGTTTCCTCCCCTCAACCATGGAGATAAGAGTAGTACTTCTGGGGCACCTGGGTGGCACAGACGATTAAGCTTTTGACTCCTGGTTTCAGATCAGGTTGTGATCTGGGATTATGGGATTGAGCCTCAGTCAGGCTTCCTGCTCAGTATTGAGTGGGATCAGGAGTCTCTCTTTCTCTCCCCCCACTCCAGCACTCTTGTGTGTGTGTTGGGCGAGGGGGTTCATGCATGCATGCACACTCTCTCTGAAAGAGAGAGAGAAAGAAAGAAGAGGGGAGGGGAAGGGAAGGGAAGGGAAGGGAAGGGAAAGGGCAGAAAGAATAGGAAGAAAGAAAGAAAGAATAGAATTTCCATCTGGGTGGTTGTGAGGATTGAGTTGATACACATAAGACACTTATCACCACATCTGTCCAGCAATAAGGGTTTCAATGCTAGCTATTATTATCATTTGTAAAATGGGAAGGTCTAACTTCCTCAGGTGAGGGGGCTGGGCCTTGAGCAGTCACCTCCCAAGGCTAAGAGCAGCAATTCTATCCTTAAAGGTAGGAGAACAGTAGGGGAACAGGAACGTAGCATCAGAGAAAGGGCCGGTGCTTCAGCAGTGGGCTCTTCCAGTTGTTACTCACATACAGTGAGAACTTTACTCTTTGGGTCTCTTCTCAACTGGACTGACCAAGCCTAGAAGCAGTCCAGTCTGTGGGAGACATTTGGAAGGGGCCATTTCTTTCCCGCCAGTTTAAGAAAGACATGAACATAGGTATAAAATGGTACCAATTTAACTTAATAATGAGAACGTAACTAGATCCCAAGTCTACAGCACTCTGGTATTCCTAAGCTTGTTATTGTTTCATAAAGAGGATATAAGATAGCTTGGGAATGTTACCAGCAAGTCTATAATCTCATGTGAAAATATTCAGTGGGAATGGGTTGAGCACGCTGTTGCATAGTTGATAGAGCACAATCAGTAGTGAAAAGTACAGTTTCTCCTGAACCATGTAAGTGTGCTTAAATGTTCCTGTCCGATAATGCCTGGAGACACTCGGATCAGAGCCCGCCACACAGTTTGGGTTCTGTAGGAAGCAGGTGGAGTTTAATGTGCAAAAGGTTTATTTGGGAGTGTTCTTGGGATCAATACCTGTGGAAGGGAGAGGAAGGACACAGGAGTGGGCAGAGGGAGAAATTGAGCCAGCCCACAGAGTTCTAGAGCTAGAATGTCCTTTCAGAGCTATCCTGAGATGAGCCACAATGGCTTGGCCTTTATCCCTGTGCTTGCTTTAGGAAGGGGGTTGACCTTGGGTAATGTGACTCTTTGCAGCCAAGACAGCTCTATAGCCGAGACCATCCCTGAAGGGGGACTCTCGGCAGCTGGGCCACCAAGACCTACCTCAAGGGTGTCCTGGGTGGTACATCCTAGCTCGGCAACCAATTGTTCTTGAAGCTCTTGTTTTCCGTTTTTAAAAAATAATTAACGTACAGTATTGTATTAGTTTCAGGTGATTTGTACACATTGCACAATGGTCATCCAGGTAGCTACCATCTATCTGTCACCATACGATGTTATTGACTATATTCCCTGTGCTGTACATTACTCCCCTGTCTTAGTTATTTTATTTTATTTTTTAAAAGATTTTATTTTATTTATTTATTATTTTTATTTATTTGACAGAGATCACAAGTAGGCAGAGAGGCAGGCAGAGAGAGAGGAGGAAGCAGGCTCCCTGCTAAGCAGAGAGCCCGATGTGGGGCTCAATTCCAGGACCCTGGGACCATGACCTGAGCCGAAGACAGAGGCTTTAACCCACTGAGCCACCCAGGTGCCCCTGTCTTAGTTATTTTATAACTGGAAGATTGTATGTCTTAATTCCTTTAGCCTATTTTGTTCATTCCCCTCTCTCCTTACCCCCTCCCCTTTGGCGACCATCCATTTGTTTTCTGTAGCTATGAGTCTGTTTCTGTTTTGGTTGGTTGGTTGGTTTTTTTAAAAATTCTGCATATAAAAGAAGTCATAACAGTACTTGTATTTTTCTGTCTGATGTATTTCATTTAGCATAATGCCCTTGGGGTCCATCTATGATGTTGAAATGGCAGGATTTCCTTCCTTTTTTATGGCTGAGTAATATTCTCTTTTACATATGTCCTGCAGGGTTTGTTTGTTTTTTAATCTGTTCATCTACTGATGGACACTTGGGCTGATTCCATATCATGGGTATTTTATTTTATTTATTTTTTATTTTTTTAAAGATTTGTATTTATTGAGAGAGAGAGCACAAGCAGGGAGAGCAGCAGGCAGAGGGAGACACAGACTCCCTGCTGAACAGGGAGCCCAACACAGGGCTCAATCCCAGGACCCTGGGATCATGACCTAAGCAGAAGGCAGACACTTAACCAAATGAACCACCCAGATGCCCCCATATCATGGCTTTTATTTTATTTTTATTTTTAAAATATTTATTCATTTGAGAGACAGAGAGAGCACAGGCAGAGAGAGAGGGAGAAACAGACTCCCCACTGAGCTGGGAGCACGACGTGGGGCTCCATCCCAGGACCTGGATCGTGACCTGACCTGAAGGCAGATGCTTAACCATCTGAGCCACCCAGGCACCCCGTGGCTATTTTAAATAATGCTGCAGTGAACATGGGGGTGCATATGTCTTTTTAAATTCCTGTTTTGATTTTCTTCCAATAAATACCTAGTAGTGAAATTGCTGGATTGTAGGGTAGTTCTATTTTTAATTTTTTGAGGAACCTCCACACTGTTTTCCACAGTGACTACCAATTTCCATTCCCACCAACAGTGCATTTTCTCCATGTTCTCACCAATACTGTTACTTCTTACCTTTTTTAAAAAGCCATTCTGACAGGAGACAGCTGATATCTCATTGTGATTTGGATTTGCATTTCCCTGATGGTTAGTGATGTCGAGTATCTTTCTGTGTACCTGTTGGCCATCCGGTGTCTTCTTTGGAAAACTGTTTATTCAGGTTGTCTGCCTATTTTTTAAATCATATTGTTTGGTGTTTTGATATTGCGTTTTATGAGTTTTTTATGTATTTAGGATGTTAACCCCCCATCAGGTACGTCATTTGCAAACGTCTTCTCCCGTTCAGTAGGTTGCCTTTTCATTGATGGTTTCCTTTGCCATGGAGAAATGTTTTAGTTTGACGTCTTCCCACTTGTTTATGTTTGCTTTTACTGTCCTTGAAGCCTTTGCTTATTGTTCTTGGCATCAGCTGGGAGCCTGGCAGTGCATCACAGCCCTACCCCCCTGTCACTGCCTGATCTTTTGCCCATGGTGGGGAGTTGTCAGGAGAGCAGTTAATCCTTGAAGAGGTCAAGGAGGAGCCAGACCAGCTGTGGAGGTCTGTGGGGGCCCAGTTGGGCACAGAAAACCTCTCACTTAGAGCTCTGGGAATTGCCAACATTTGGGGAGGTTGTCCCCGCCAGAAAGTCACATGTAGGACTTTAGGACGAGATCCATCAGGTCGTGAACATGACCCAGCCCTGAGGTTGACGTGAGAGATTTGAATTCTGTTGAGAGCAAGGGATGGCATGTCCGTGTTAATGGACAGGACAGATGGTTGGAGTAGAGATTTGGGCTGTCTTCCCAGGCTAACCTGATTACCTTCAACGTATGGGGTAATCAGGGAGGGACTGGAAAAGAGGAACAGGACTGGTGGCTTCAGCCAACCAGGGGCTGAGTAGGAGGTTGGTCTGGTACACCAGACTTGGGATTGGGAAAACAGGACATCTCTCCGAAACAGGGAGCACAGTGATGGGGAACCCTGAAGTTAGCACTATTCAGCAATAAGAGGAAGCCAGTCTGTAGGCTTGAACTAAGCCTTCAGTGCCCCACCCAGGGGGCAGAGTTGGCTAAGTCCCTTTACCAGTGAGGTTCCAGTAGGAAATGTACATACACAGCACACTCAAAGGAGTCAGGGATACGGACTGAATGAAGGGAATGTTGCCAGAGGAGTGGCTGGGGTTACAGGAACCCGATCAGGGACTAGCAAGAGTGGGAAACCATTACCATCTGTAGGTCTGAAGAAGCACAGCGGGGCCAGTGGTAGTGGACCCCAGTGGAGGACTGGGAACAGTGGCAGCAGGTAGTCACAGGTAGCCACTGCCAAACCACGGCCAGGCAGGGAGGGAGCTGGGGGAGGGGAAGTGGAATCAATACCCTGATCTCTTGCTGCTTCCCACAGTCTGGACCCACTGAGCATCCAGGAAATAAGGAAGCTCAGCGAGTGATGCAGTCCACAGAGGGTGGCCTCCCAAGGATGTGAGCTGGGAAGAGGGAAGAGGGCAGAAAATGGATCTTCTGGGGGCCAGTAGAGAATGACCCAGCACAGTCCGTTGCCAGAATAAAAACTTGGGCTCAGGCAAACAGCCCTCACAAGCAGGGTATGAGGCCAGGTCTAGACAACAGCTCCCGGTGCTTGGTCCACTGGATGTCAGGGCTGGTCCCCTGGACTCAGGTGGAGCTCCCTGCATGTGATGGCTAGGTGGTCTCAGCTAATAGGTCTGGGGTCTAAGAACAAACCAGTGAAATTTACAAAGAGGACTGTGGTCCGTAGCTCATCTAGCTTTGATTAGTTCTTCGCTGAGCAATTTCCCGACATGGCTGGGTATAAGCTGACTGTCATCCACCATCTGACTCTTGACTGTGGCCTGTAGCTTTAATTCTCAGGCGCTACCTTGGCTAGGCCTCTGCCTGCGTCCCACAGCGGCCCATGGTGAACCACTGGGGCTGTAACTGACCTCCCACTCCCTTGTGTGACGATCTACGGTCCCAGCATGTTGCCCTGGCGCTGTCAAGGCCTGGAGACGCCATTTCCATTCTGTTGTGCTTGCTCACAGATGGTAGCCGTTAAACTGGCAGAATAGGGCCCGCGGTTTAGACCCTCTCTGGTTAATCTCCAAAGCCACGTTTTAAAAAATAACACGAAATTGGCTCTCGTATAAACTTTATAACTTGCACTGTGTGACTGGCGTCTTATCTTTTGACATTTCTGAGAAAAATTGGATGTGGCTTCATTTTATGAGTACTGTAACTGCCGGACCATTAGCCATGCACTCTGCAGCCCTCTCTGGCCGCAAAGATGACATATGGCCTTGGCAGGGGTAGCAGGGGGCAGCTCGGGTGCACCTTGGGATACATCATTGGACACCCCCTTGGGGAAGATCTTCTTTTCGTATTTAGAGCATGGACTATCCTGTGATGTTTTATTGTCCCAATCCTGTGAAAATTAAGTATTCTTCCCAGTTTGTAGACAGGAAGCTGGGACTCAAAGGCATTCCTAAAGGTAAAGATTATATAGTTAGGGGCTATTGTCAACTCTAATAAATAAGCAGTTATTTCTAAGAGTTGAGGTTGAATTTAGCAGTTGAAATTAAAGACTATTAGTCATTCTCATTAGATTTTTAAAGTAGCTGATAAACACGGACCAGTTACCTAACACAAAACTGTGACCTAGTAGGGAACGATTCTGCCAGAATCCACTTTGATTCAAAGCACGGGACGAGATCATCTTGAATCATATGCAGAAGCCTGCCACTAGAGCTCAGCAAAAATGCCTGTCCTCTTGGAAGCTTTATTTACCCTGGAAGGCAGCTTCATGGAAGGGTTTCTTGTTTAAAGGCCACACTTGTGTTTTAGCTACACTCACACAGATGACAGCTCCACTAAAGCTTTGTCTAGGGCGTTGGGAAGCGACTGGGACATATTGGCATTATAGTAAAGACAGATATGCTTAGGCATATAAGCAGATCCCCAGGTTTTCGTGTTTTTTTTTTTTTAATCGATGAGCTTTTCCTTATGGCATCTCAGTGCTCTTGATTATCTCAACAAATATTTGCAAAATTTCTTCCCCCAATTAATTTCCCTTTGATTCATGGAAATTTTAATTGTTTCCACAACTTAATCAATTGAATTACTTCTGAGGTCACATCAACCTATTAGAAGGCAGTAAATCCAAGAAAACCATAGCTTCAGTTCCATACACCCTACTGGACTTGTCTACAAATTCATAGATATTTCCCATAGAGAAGTCTTTTTTTTTTTTTTTTTTTTGAGCATGGGGAGGGGAATAACAGTGAAATCACTAACATGATTCCATCAGCCTTACATTTGGGAGGAATAAAAATAACCTTGTTTCAGTGAAGCGTGGAATTTAATTGGCTCCCGATCTTTTCCCCCTCATGCATCTGGTGGCCAGTACTACAGTAGAAAATTTTAAACTAGAAGGAGACATAATCCAATTAAATTTCCTTTTAAAAATGTCAAAGCAAATAAATCCAGAGCCCATGAGCTCACACACAGCTTTGCTATTCTCACTGGGCAGCTGCTGTTCACTGGGTTCCCAGCCAGTGTGCCATCTTTGCTTCAAGGTTGTATGATTTTACAGATCAGTGACTACATTTTTTTTTCACCGTTGATGAACAAGTAATTTATTGCCAACTTCTTTGACATGGTCCGTAACTTTAGTCAAAGCCAGTATGGAAGATGCCGTGAGGCCCCCTTGCAGACAATGATTCCCAGCCATTTTGGAGTTATGACTGTGCATCATTGTTGAATTTTGCTCTGCATCTCATAGTTCTTCCTCCTTCCAGAAAATATCCCTTTGGAGGAAATTGAATTTAGTTTTGCGCTTGGGGCGCCATCTCTTGAGTTATCTGGAAGTCACATTGGAGACTCTGGATCCACCCACCAGTTTGTCAGGAAGTTGCTGTGTTCTGAGCTGTGCTGTGACTTTCCTAGACATTTTGTTAATTCAGGTAAATACAGAAGCACACAGTGTCTTTTGTTTGACTTCCTCAAAAAGCTGATGTGGCGATAAGAATTCAAAGTGTATATAGATTGTGATGAGGATGGAGGGAAGACTATTAAGGGAGCAGGGAATGAAGAGTAGAAGGGAAGGAGCTACCACAGGGCATAGCCTCAAACCCGTAACACATGTTGGTGACTGGAGCTTAATGCCTCTGGGAAACTCCGGGATCCAGTGACCTACATGGACTCAGCGTTTTCCCACCCAAAGCACAAGGGGCGTGCACTATTCATCCATCAGGTCCTGTCAGTCATGGGTGAGAGCTGCTCCTGACGAGGGGGGAAAAGAATGAATTCCCAGGGAACTTGTGGCATGTCACAGGGGCAGCCAAAGTGGGCCTCAGAGGCCAAAGGAAAGCTTTCAGGCAGAGGAACACAAGTGCTGAAAGTAGGGCTGGTGAGGGCCAAAGTGGAAAGAGTGAGAAGCTCAGGAGGGGTGCTGGCACAGCCTGCCATGCACAGATATTTAAGGTGGTGGATATGCACAGTCAGGGGCTGTTTTACAGAAACTCCAGCAGCTCATCCTCATCTGGAAGGGGAAGGATCGGCAGCTGTGGATGGGCTCTCCTCTTGTAGAATTACTACACTGTTATTTCCACTCCCAATATACGTGCACTGCAGGGAATACAATCTGACCTGGACTTTTCTTCTCGTTTTGTGGTGTAGCATGAATAAAAGGTCAGTGAACACAAAGAATATTTTTATTCACTGCCCAGATTGTCCTAAATATTATGTAACGTAGAATATTTGTGGATTTATGAGAACAATTAAGCATTGGGAGTGTGGGGTTGCTCGTGTCACCAAAGACCTCTTTATTTTGTGGAGAGTTTGCCCATGTGACTTCTTTAGATGGACCCAATTAAAGGCAAGACTATGAAGAAGATACATTTGCTCTCTACTTTATTGTTGCCTCCCCTCTGCTGAGTTTCTTAAATCCTATCTTCTGTTTTCCCACCCTTCTTTGGATCTCAATTTAATTTCTATTCATCCATTTAAACTAGTACCCGTGAAAATCTCCCTAAAATTGGGGGTTGGCTACAATTCTGGTTCCGATTCCAATATGTGGGTTTTTTTTTCCTACATACCAAACAACTCTTGACACCAGCTAAGGGTCCTACAATTCAACTCAGTTCTAACTTGATCCATTCAGAGACAACATCAGATCCCACAGGGTGTAAGGGCTCAGTCCCACAAGACTGCCCCCCACTTCAGACACCAGTTTATCACCTGTGCTTCTGGTCCACTGGCTCTAGATGAGAGGTTCCCATGACCCCTCCCTGGGTTCAATGAATTTGCCACAGCAGCTCACAGAACTCAGAGAAACATTTTACTTCCTATATCACTGGTTTATTATAAAAAGATGGAATTCAGAACAGCCCGGGTGGTAGAGGTGCATAGGGGGAGGTAGGGGGAAAGAGTAGGGAGTTTCCAACCTCTGTGCACATGCCACACTCCCCGAATCTCCACATGTTCCTGCTAACCCAGAAGCTCTCCAGTTCCTCTCCTTTTGGGTTTTTATGGAGGCTTATTACAAAGGCACGATTGATTAAATCATTGACCATTGGTGATTGAACTCAGCCTCTAGCTCTATCCCTGGAGGTCAGGGGGATGAGACTGAAAGTTCCGGCCCTCCACTTACAAAGTCTGTTACCCTAGCAACCAACCCCCATCCCTTGGTACTTTTCAAAAATGTCTCATTAACATCACATAAGGCACCTTATCCCTCTCATCATCTTGAAAATTTCAAGGGTTTTAGGAGCTCTGTGCCAGAAACAGGGACGAAAATCAAATATACATATCTTATTATGAATCACAATAGCGTATTGGCAGTATATGGGTTCCAGGTTCCTCAACCCCTGCAAACATGCCTGTGGCATTTATCAGGTTTGGGGGCAGAAGAAGTCCCTCCCACCTGGATCTTAGAGATTAGTGACAAAGGGAAGTCAAATCCAGGGAAGTGGTACTGATTCTAGAGAGAGAGCATAACGGGACTGGAGCATCAAGAAAGCATGGCATGAGGGGCGCCTGGGTGGCTCAGTGGGTTAAAATCTCTGCCTTCTGCTCAGGTCATGATCTCAGGGTCCTGGGATCAAGCCCCACATCGGGATCTCTG
>RCUC01121803.1:0-11086 GCA_003697995.1 Taxidea taxus jeffersonii | reverse complement strand
GAACAGCAAGAAGCAATTGAACATATTGATGAAGTACAAAATGAAATAGACAGACTTAATGAACAAGCCAGTGAGGAGATTTTGAAAGTAGAACAAAATATAACAAACTCCGCCAACCATTTTTTCAGAAGAGGTCGGAATTGATCGCCAAAATCCCCAATTTTTGGGTAACAACATTTGTCAACCATCCACAAGTGTCTGCACTGCTTGGGGAGGAGGATGAAGAGGCACTGCATTATTTGACAAGAGTTGAAGTGACAGAATTTGAAGATATTAAATCAGGTTACAGAATAGATTTTTATTTTGATGAAAACCCTTACTTCGAAAATAAAGTTCTCTCCAAAGAATTTCATCTGAATGAGAGTGGTGATCCATCTTCAAAGTCCACTGAAATCAAATGGAAATCTGGAAAGGATTTGACGAAACGTTCAAGTCAAACACAGAATAAAGTCAGCAGGAAGAGACAGCATGAGGAACCAGAGAGCTTCTTCACCTGGTTTACTGACCATTCTAATGCAGGCGCAGATGAATTAGGAGAGGTCATCAAAGATAATATTTGGCCAAATCCATTACAGTACTACTTGGTTCCCAATATGGATGACGAAGAAGGGGAAGGAGAAGAAGATGACGATGATGATGAAGAAGAAGAAGGATTGGAAGATATTGACGAAGAAGGAGATGAGGATGAAGGTGAAGAAGATGAAGATGATGATGAGGGGGAGGAAGGAGAGGAGGATGAAGGAGAAGATGACTAATGGAACACTGATGGATTCCAACCTTCCTTTTTTAATTTTCTTCAGTCCCTGGGAGCAAGTTGCCGTCTTTTTTTTTTTTCTTTTTTTTCTTTCCTTTTTCTTTTTCTTTTCTCCTCTTGTGCTCATTCGCCCTGTTTTTTGAAGTCCTTTTCTCTCCCTTTATACCATGGTTCTCAGCTTATTTTGGGGGGAAATACCTTGAGCAGAATACAGTGGGAAAAGAATCTCTACCCCTTTTTGTTTCAAATTCATTTTTGTCCCTTCCTGTCTAAACAAAAACAAAAACTTTATGGGATCAACACCACCGTGCTCTGTGGGAAAAAAGAAAAACCTTCTGCTCCCTTAGCTCTGCTGGAAGCTGGAGGGTGCTAGGCCCCTGTGTAGTAGTGCATAGAATTCTAGCTTTTTTCCTCCTTTCTCTGTATATTGGGCTCAGAGATTACACTGTGTCTCTATGTGAATATGGACATTTAGCATTTACCAACATGTACCTGTCTACTTTCTCTTGTTTAAAAAAAAGAAAAAAAAAACTTAAAAAAATGGGGTTATAGAAGGTCAGCAAAGGGTGGTTTTGAGATGTTTGGGTGGGTTAAGTGGGCATTTTGACAACATGGCTTCTCCTTTGGCATGTTTAATTGTGATGTTTAATGGACATCCTTGCAGTTTAAGATGACACTTTTAAAATAAAACTCTCTCCTAATGATGACTTGAGCCCTGCCACTCGATGGGAGAATCAGCAGAACCTGTAGGATCTTATTTGGAATTGACATTCTCTATTGTAATTTTGTTCCTGTTTATTTTTAAATTTTCTTTTTGTTTCACTGGAAAGGAAAGATGATGCTCAGTTTTAAACGTTAAAAGTGTACAAGTTGCTTTGTTACAATAAAACTAAATGTGTACAAAAAAAAATCATTCTTGAAGAATTACTTCGTTGAAGTTTATATTCAACCAAAAGTATGTCAAGACCACCCAAATGGTTCAATTTGATAGCATGCTCTTTACTACAATTTTTCATTTATTTCCTTAATTGTTATTCAAGTGTGCATTGAAAACATGTGCTTACATTTCAGAAATACAGCACATTTAAAAAGCCCTCTGTAGACAAAACCCCTTCTCACTGTATGTCCCTGCTTTGTTTTAAATAAAATAGCTTAATAATGAATTTAATAGATAACTTAATCTAAAAATCATAAATGCAACTATTAACTTTTGTTCTATTACAGTGGGAGAGATAATTTAAGGCAATTATAATTAGCTGCTTTCCACATCATGGCCTAAAACCAAATACAAATTTGTCCTACATTAAAGGCTTGGCAAGAAATTATTTTATAATTCTATAAATACCAGTCTAATATTTTTACTTTTTATTATCAATACACTGACATCTTAGCATCACAAATTACTGTTTCCCCTAATCTGTCAAGTATGGACTTTTCAAAGTAGTTGATAAAATTGGTGTGTGTGTGTGTGTGTTTTAAGATTTTATTTATTTATTTGACAGACAGAGATCACAAGCAGGCAGAGAGACAGGCAGAGAGAGGAGGAAACAGGCCCCATGCGGTGCAAAGAGCCAGATGTGGGCTCGATCCCAGGACCCTGGGATCATGACCTGAGCTGAAGGCAGAGGCTTTAACCCACTGAGCCACCCAGGCGCCCCTTGGTGTGTGTTTAAAAAAAAAAAAAAATCACATGGTCAAGATTTTGAAAACGATAGCAGAGAAAGTTGATCTTCAAAAATCATTAAGCCTTATTAAAACTACATCAGCATATCTAAACAAAACAATAAAGACACTAAACAGTGATCATGTATACAATTATTTAAGTTTTAAAGTTTAACATTCAAAAAACAATGAAATCAGATTAAATCCATATTAGTATTATGAAAACCTTTCCATTAAGGGTTTTGTTAGAGGAACAGAATCAACACCATCCTGACTTTTCCCAAAATTATTTATTTTTTTTTAATTTTTATTTATTTATTTGACAGACAGAGACCACAAGTAGACAGAGAGGCAGGCAGAGAGAGGAAGGGAAGCAGGCTCCCTGCTGAGCAGAGAGCCCGATGCGGGGCTCGATCCCAGGACCCTGGAATCATGACCTGAGCTGAAGGCAGAGGCTTTAACCACTGAGCCACCCAGATGCCCCCCCCCAAATTATTTTGAACCACCACTTCCTTTAGATAAAACTTTTAGGGTACACATATCATTAAACACAAATGATCTTAGAAAGGCATAGTTCTAATTCTGGATGCTGGAGAACTATGCTAGAAGTCCTTATTCCTTGAGAAAATGTTAATACATTTATAAATGAAAGACATCTCGTGTCTGTTGATTTATTAGAGAATCACTTATGGTTCATTAGATAAGCACTCAAATTATTTTACTTAATACAATTAGGAAAAAATCTGCACATTGGCCATGTTTCATTTTACACATTACGTTATTCTCTAAGGCTTTCAATTAGAGGATATGTCATAGAAAGCAAAGCATCACATTCTCAGCTAATGTTCCAATTATATCTAAATGATTCAACTGCACATAAGTAATTATTTTTGAAATCTAAGCTTTAAAAAAACACTCTGATTCATATAAGCCACCAGTTTAAATTATACTGAAGAAACTAAGTTTTTTTTTAAATAAAGCAGATTACAAATTTTTGCCCCATGCTCTTATAGAAACCAAGATTCTGATGTGCAGGAGCACCTGGGTGGCTCAGTGGGTTAAAGCCTCTGCCTTCAGCTTGGGTCATGATCCCAGGGTCCTGGGATCGAGCCCCACATTGGGCTCTCTGCTCAGCGGGGAGCCTGCTCCCTCCTCTCTCTCTGCCTGCCTCTCTGCCTACTTGTGATCTCTGTCTGTCAAATAAATAAATGAAATCTTTAAAAAAAAAAAGATTCTGATGTGCATAATGAATCTAAGTCAGCCTTCACGAAGGCTATCTGAAATTCTATCAACTTTCAGCCCAATGGACGGTAAAACCATAGTTATGCATAAACAATTCAAAACTAGAGCTTTACAATGAAAATGGCAACAAGTCATAACTTCTATATTACTAATGATGGGTTCTAAAATTTCCCACAGGGTACAACATATAGCAAAATTTTGATAGTTTCCAGAAAATGAAAGCTATCAGAGTTACAGATAAAGAATACATTGATACTAGAACATAGCAAGGCCAAAGCATTAATGCTGTTAAAAACTGGAAAGAATGTGGGGCACCCAGGTGGCTCAGTCGGTTAGGTGCCTGACTTCAGCTCAGTCATGATCTTGGCATCTCTGATTCTGCCAGGCTCCCTGCTCAGCGGGCAGTCTGCTTTTCCCTCTGCCTCTCCACCCCTCATCACCACTTGCTCTCTCTCTCTCTCTCTCAAATAAATAAAATCTTCTTAAAAATCTAAAAAAAAAAAAAAAATGAATAGGATGAGAAGCAACATCTCTAACATAGAACATAAGTGGACCACAAACCAAAACATATGTCACTTTACTCTTACTTAAAATTTATGTTTAATAATTACTTTTTAAAGGAAAACATTTATTTCTGTAATGCAACAGGCAGACGATTTCTTTTTTCCAATCTCCCTGACTACTGTGCAATTTTCAAACCACCTTCTAGACTGGCATTATCTCATCCAGATTTCTCCCTGAAGTCAGCCTGTCATATTTTCAGCAGGCCTTCGTGATTTGGTAGTCTTGCCGAGTTCATTTCTCTTCTTCCCAACCCTGGGCTTCTGCCAGCCAGCCAAAATTCTCAATGTCCTGTCCTCTCCCTGGCCAGGGCAGGGGAAGGACATGCATAATTTTCTGCATTGCCTGTTTTCCACCAGCTACATGCAGAGCATGGGAAACAAGGCTCTTTCTACCACTGCATGAGCCTTGCAGTGCTGATGGAGTCCCTCCTGTGGTGCACCTTCCCAGGAGAGAAAGCCACCAGTTGCAAAGTCCCCCGTCTCACCTGAACCTCTCTGGATGTTCTATCAACTCCCTACACGGTGTCTACCCTAAGGGGTAAATTGTGGATAGCAGCCTCCAACCTCCTTTCCCTAACCCCTCCTTTTATCTCTCCTCTCCTCTCTGGAAACCTAACCTTGCCCTAGACTTTCCATTCTTGGCAGAAAGGTGTTACCCTAGTGTCATATCCTACTCGTGTGCAAGTTGAAATTTGCCCTTTCTTTTCTCTGGGGCCACAGTGATCAGATGGCCACAGAGGAACACAATTTATGGGAAGAATGAAAAAACACATCAGTTCAGTACTTTCTAGATAATCCTTCTGCAATGGTAAGTGGTATCCACTTTTGCTGATAACTTTACAGTTTTCAAAGCACTTTCTTATCTGTTATCTCACTATCGTCATGTTACTACATGATGGTTGGGTTCCCAGAAAACAGACTCTAAGATGGAAATTTACACGCAAGGATTTTCTGGGGGCGAGTGCTCTCAGAAACCGTCTTTGTGAGGGTGTGGAAGGAAATGGCACTGGGTCCAGAGAGAGGCTGAGCTGCTCTGTGCCCTAACAGGGGGCTTGGCCGACCTCACAAGGAGCTCTGGAGTTGGGATAGTCCTTCATCTTCCCCCTAACTGAGGCAAGGGGCCCTGTCTTTTATAGCCCTGAATTGACAGTCATTGGATATAAGATGCTTCCTGGGAAGGGGACATGACCTTGGATGAGGCAGCTGCTTTCAGCAGCAAGCAATTCTCTGGGGAGACTTAGATGAACACTGTGAGCTGACAGGCTCCAGGCAGCTGCAGTCCTGAAGGGAAACTGGGAGGGCTCATTGCAGCATCCTCTGTATTTTACCAAAAGTGCACTTGCTTCCTGACTGATCCTTATTTTATGCCTGGGAACCTGGGACCCAGGGCGAGTAACTAGATCAAGTTTCCAGAGCAAATAAGTGACTTACATGTTTCATTTCATTTGGCCTGCAAAATAAATCTATTAGGTATATCTTGTTAGCTCCCTTTTATGGACAAGGCTACTGAGATTTGGAAAGTTTCAATGATTCCTCCCAGTGTTCAAGGCCTGCAAACTGTTGAACAAAGATCCAGGCCACCTAACTCCACATCTGTGCTTTTGTATCTCACACATTGGCTTGATCTGGCCAAATAGCGGGTAATAAAAGAAATTTAAGACTGGAAGGCAGTTCTAAACAGTCCAACCCATCAGTTTCTCAGCAATAAAGTAACTTAAGAAATTATTCAAGATGAGGCTGGTGAATCATCTTTCTGTGCCTCAGTTTTCTTATCTGTTTAAGGGAATGAGATGCCCACCTACGGGGTGGTTTTAAATTCAAATGCGATTATGGATGCAAAATAAACCTGAAACTGATGAAAATGGTACAGGATTCTCAGTATTTAGCTGTTTAGACACTACGTTGGAGGTAAGAAAGACTCTCACCTCTTAAAAACAGCAGAGGGTAACATTTTAAGTTTTGGGGGTATTTGCACAGAAAATGAACTTGTGATTTAACAAATTCTACTAGTTCAGATTCTTTTTAAGTGTGGGCAAATTTCCAATTAACAAAGCAAGGGGGGAAAAAAACTTACTTTCCGGTGGGTTTTGATTAGAAGTTACATACTAGGTGATATTTGCTGTGAATAGTTCTGACTGATACCCAGAATTCAAAATCACATAACTTCCCATTCTCAGATAAATAAAATAGCACAGCTCAGCCTACTTTGTATAAAGGAAACACCAGAGTTCCTTCCTCTGAACTCTGGAACTGTTTGTGACATGAAAACAAAAGATTCAAAATATTTTTGTGTTTTGTCATGTAGGCTGAGTTCCTAAAATGACACAGTTTAAATTTAGATTATTGGCTTCTTTATCCACAAATCATCACAACTTCTGCCTTACTGGTTCTTAGTGTGGAGCTTAGAATTTTAAAAAAGTCTGTAAGTTGATTGTGTCATTGTTTCTCTTTTGGAAAACGCACAGGTGCATTTATTTTCCATGTTTTTAAACATCATAAAATAGAAAGTTCTATTCGTAAGGTTGTTCATAACAACAATGCTATCTTTTTAAGGGCAAGATGGATGTTATCTATTACTGCATACTGAGTCACCCCAGAATTTAAAATAATAATAACATATATTATCTTTCAGTTTTTCTGGGTCAGAAATTCTAGAGCAGCTTGGACAGGTGGCTCTGACTTGGGTCCCTCAAGAAGTTATAGTCAGGTGTCAGCTGAAGCCTTATGAAGGCTTGACTGAGGCTGGAGAACCCACCCCCAAGGGAAGGGCACTCGTTCACGTGACTGGCGAAGTGGCACTGCCTGTTGGGGGGAAACCTCAGGTCCTTTCCTTGTGAACTCTCCAGGACCATCTGAGGGTCCTTAGAAGATGGAAACTGGTTTCCACCAGAGTGAGAAATCCAAGAGAACAAGGTGGAAGTTGCAATGCATCTATGACCCAGCCTTAGAAATTACTCATCTTCACCTACTGACAGCTCAGACAGCCCTCAGCCCTAATTAAATGTAGGATGAGATCACACAAAGACATAAACACAAGGAGGTGAAGATCCTAGCAGACCATCTTGGAGGGGGAGGAGTTGGTTAATGTGTGAATTCCATTCATTTAGAGCATCATGAATCGTAGGGCGTGTGGCTGGCTCGGTTGGTATAGAACATGCAAGTCTTGATCTAGGGGTTATGAGTTTGAGCCCCATGTGGGTACAGAGCCTACTAAAAATATAAGTAAGTAAATAAATAAATAAACAAACAAATAAATAATCATGAACCAAATGTGTAGTGAAAGAAATCTGACATCTCTTATTACCTGCCTCCAGATAAAGGGAAATGCCATGATACCTAAAAGAGATTCAATATGGAAAATCAAACCCTCCCAAGCATATTTACACAGAACTCAGAACATCAGTCAGAGAGGGCTGAGTCATCCATCTGGGTGCCTTCTATCCTCTGAAACCAGATTGATCAACCCTCAAATTCCAAGCCAAGTGTTAAAGCATTGTGTGATTTTTTTTTGTTTGTTTTGTTTTGTTTTAGAGATTTTATTTATTAACCTGACAGACAGATCACAAGTAGGCAGAGAGGAGGCAGGAGGAAGCAGGCTCCCTGCTGAGCAGAGAGCCCGATGTGGGGCTGGATCCCAGGACCCTGGGATCGTGACCTGAGCTGAAGGCAGAGGCTTTAGCCCACTGAGCCACCAAGGCGCCCCGCACTGTGTGATTTAAAGGCAAGTAAGCACAGACAGTAGTGGGAAATATCAGCTGTGTTATCTCTACTTTAAGCACTCACGTGTGAGAAACTCCTCTCTCTAAGTAAGAAAAAATAAATTTAAAAAATAAATTTAAAAAAAAGGAAACTCTACTCTCCTACCTGATATCTCAGTTCTCCCAGAGTCATCATTCCACGGGAACATCTTATGTCAAAGATTCTGAGTTGATATTTAGAGGGTTACATGCTCAAAATATCAGACTTCCCAGCCAACTCTTATCTCTAATTGGATGGCTAATAACTATCTAAAGCAGGTCATGTCTAAAACAGAACTCTCAATTTTCATTTTTTTAATACTCAAAGCTAACTGTTCCTCTCAATCTTAGTGTTACCCACTACCACCACCCACCCAGCAGCTCAGGTAAATACCTAAAGAATAGCCTTGATTCCTCCTTTTCTTCAACCTGTAAATCTAATTCATGGCTACATTTTATTAATTATCCAAAATCTATCCCAAATTCTTCACTCTTTCCCATCTCTACCACCATTATTACCATCGTTAACCACTACAACCCTAAACTAAGTCACCTCTACTTGAATGAAGCAAATGTCTTCTTACTGGGAGCTTTCTTTTCACTTTTGGAGTTCTCCCCTTGCCAATTTCCCTCCAAAAATCAGTGTGGTAGGTGTCCCAGGAAGCCAGGAGACAGCACCACATCACGGACCACCTGAGGTGTGGGCATCTGAGAAGAGTCCACCTCCTTCTCAGTTTAGCCAAAGAGCCCTAAACAAAGTGCCACCAATATTCACATAATCCTTCTTCGTGTACTCTCATTTACACTTGGAAATGGGCACTGTAGACTCATTCTGTTTAGTTAGAGTCACTGTAGTGCAAATCTGTGATCTTGGAAAATTCAAGTAGATTTAATTATAGTTTACACATTACAATGACCATTATAATTTATTTTTACCCTACGATTAACCGTGTATGATAAGAATACATGCATAGATATAATTTTCAAGATCAACCTTTTAAACAAGTCAATCCTCAACCTCCCAGGTGATAGAAACCACTGGTGCAGTGAGGGGTAAGAGTAAGAATCAATACATAGCATTGTAAGTAAGAAAGATGAGTTCTGAGTGTGTATGACAAAAAAAAAAAAAATGAAAATGATGATAGATGTGGATCTTTAGTCGAGCATAAACTGTCTTTTTTTTTTTTTTTAATATTTAGGGGCATGTCACTGTGGGTATAATTGAGTGATGACTCTCAGTTTGGATTTTCAGCCAAAATTCTGGTTTGCAAGCTCTCCTCTTCACCAACACAGTATTATGACTACCTTCACCATAGGCTCTCAACTATCTTTTATTTTTTAAAAAGATTTTATTTATTTATTTGACAGAGAGGTCATAAGTAGGCAGAGAAGCAGCAGAGAGAGAGGGGGAAGCTGACCCCCTGCTGAGCAGAGATCCCAAAGTGGGGCTTGATCCCAGAACCCTGGGATCATGACCTGAGTCAAAGGCAGAGGCTTAACGCACTGAGCCATCCAGGCACCCAGGTGACCCCCTCAACTATCTTTTAAATCAATGCCTAAAACTGAAAGTTCCTTACCATGTCTTTTATGTAAGCCAAAATTTTAAGTTTTACAGTGGATTTAAACCAAAGACATAGCCGTTTCTTTTGATGTCCCTGTTTTCTTTTTTTTAATAACTTTTTTTTTTAAGATTTTTATTTATTTATTTGACAGACAGAGATCACAAGTAGGCAGGGAGAGAGAGGAGGAAGCAGGCTCCCTGCCGAGCAGAGAGCCCAATGCGGGGCTCGATCCCAGGACCCTGGGATCATGACCTGAGCCGAAGGCAGAGGCTTTAACCCACTGAGCCACCCAGGCGCCCCCCTGTTTTCTTTTTTATGGTATTCAACACCCCTTACGATAAATGTTAGGTGTTCAACAGAACATTTGTCCTTGGTACAGTCTAGTTTGAGTAATACTGACTTTTTAAATCACTTATGTATGATTCTTTTTCTCTCACTTTATTATTCATTAAAATATGGGTCTCACTTGAAAAAATAATATTTGGGGGGCCCCTGGGTGGCTCAGTGGTTTAAAACCTCTGCCTTCAGCTCAGGTCATGATCTCAGGGTCCTGAGATCGAGCCCCATGTCCGGCTCTCTGCTCAGCGGGGTGCCTGCTTCCTCCCCTCTCTCTGCCTGCCTCTCTGCCTACTTGTGATCTCTGTCTGTCAAATAAATGAATAAAATATTTTTTAAAAAAATAATAATATTCGGCATATATGTTTCTGCTTATTGTTTTGGGGTATGAGGAGCCAGAAGGTTATCCCAACCAAGAAGAAAGTCATCTGAGTCATGAAAAATTCAAGTAAGACCACCTGAAGGAGACAATAACATGTAAAGTAACTGAGAGAGGAACCTCAAATTTTCTGGTAAAACATGAACTTCTTATGCCTTTCTCATTTTACTCTTTATTTGGAGTTAAAAAAAGATATCGATGGCTGAATTATCTCTTCAGGTATTACGTATATAATTAGAAATTATATTTTTCTTCTAAATAAATATATGAGAAATGTTCTTCATAAACAGAAAAGGTCTGAAGCTAGGACCAGCTCTTTGACCACATTAATAATGAAACTCCCCTCAGGTAGAATACATTTAAACCAAATTTACATTAGATGATTCAGAGGATTATTTTTACATTTTCCCTTTGGATTTTGAATTTCCTAGCTTGAATGTTAAGAAAGGTCATTAAAGTTGTTACCAAGGACTGATCCAAATCAGAGTATGATTCAGGGTTGTTGAAAATACTTTTTCCCCCCTGTTTGTGGTCTATCTGTATTTATTCATTGGCCTAGGTAAAAATGTGCAATGTAGTTTACTTTTTAAATAACCCTCTAAATTTTAATGCATACTCTGCTATAACACAATAAGGAGATGATTATTTACCATAAACCAATAATGATGCCATGCTTCAGTGATCCCAGTCTTCACAGCTAAATCAACATCAGATAGAGATTTTCAATTCTAGTTTCAAAACACTGTGAGTATTGGGCTGCCTGGGTGGCTCAGTGGGTTAAGCCTCTGCCTTTGGCTCAGGTCATGATCCCAGCCAGGGTCCTGGGATTGAGCCCAGCATCGCGCTCCCCG
>RCUC01121802.1:0-19705 GCA_003697995.1 Taxidea taxus jeffersonii | reverse complement strand
GACATGGATGGAACTAGAGCGTATTATGCTTAGCGAAATAAGTCAACTGGAGAAAGACAACTACCACATGATCTCCCTGATATGAGGAAGTGGAGATGCAACGGGGGTGGGAGTTAAGGTGGTAGGAAAAGTAAAAATGAAAGAAGATGGGATCGGGAGGGAGAAAAACCAAAAGAGACTCTTAATGTCATAAAACAAACTGAGGGGGGTGGGGGGAAGAGGGGTTGGGTGAGGGGGGTGGGGTTACATCATATGTTTAAATAAAGCTTAAATAAAGTAAAAAAAAAAAAAAAACACACTACAGTTCCAACTCATCCCCCTTTATTAATGAATTAAGCCACATCAAAATGCAATAAAAAGGGTAAAAGAGGCTCCTAAGAAGCATTCAAATTTTTATCTGTCATTTTCCTTCCAAAAAATGAGCATTTCTATTAAAATGATATTACATGAAAAAAAAAAAAATCGACCTTATCTTCAACTTGTGTCTCCCTCCATCTTCAAAGCCAGCAGCAGTGTATGGGGTCCTTCTCATGCTTTGATCTGTCTGCCTTCCTCTTCTACTACTAATGAACAAGGAATTTAAAACATTTTTTTTAAGATTTTATTTGTTTATTTGACAGACAGAGATCACAAGTAGGCAGAGAGGCAGAGAGAGAGAGAGAGAGAGAGGAGGAAGCAGGCTCCCCGCGGGGCAGAGAGTCCAATGCGGGGTTTGATCCCACGACCCTGGGATCACGACCTGAGCCGAAGGCAGCGGCTTTAACCCACTGAGCCATCCAGGCTCAGTGGGTTAAATTTAAAACATTTTAAAGTCTCTTAGATCCAGATGGATAATCCAGGATTAATTTCCTTATTTTAAGGTCAGCTGATTCATAATCTCTTTTATTTTCAAAGCCCCTTTTGCCATGTAACATAATATAACCACAGGAGTAACACTATGGGGTGAAAATAATCTGTTTTACGGAAACCAAAATTCCGCCTATTATAGAGACCTAGGGTTTGGGATGAGAACCTCAGAAATACATCAACTATGGCTTAGACATAGATTCCAAAACCCAGTGAATGGTGGTATTGAAGAATCAGAGTCCTTCAAAACTGAAACACTAGCTGGAAGAACAGGAGAAACATGGAAGGGTATCAATGGACCCCATGCAAGAAGATTCGAAAAGAAGAAGAAAGTAAAGAATTACATCACATGCCTACTGATTTGCTATCAACTAAATTGGGTGGGTTCTAGGACAGAAAATTGGATAATTTTTGACTCCCATTATAACTTGATAGTCAAGTAGCAAATTAAGAAATACAAATTCATACGTGTTACCTATGTTTTTAGCTTGAAAATGTTGTTGTCTGCTTTTTTGTTTTTCATTTCATTTTCTCTTTTCACTGTTGTTCAGTGTCTTTATGTAAGTTTTAAAATAACCATTTTACTGATGCATGTTATAAATAGATTCTTTAAAATTTACTTACTTCAGGGTGCCTGAGTGGCTCAGTCATCAAGCATCCGCCTTTGGTTCAGGTCATGATCCCGGGACCCTGGGATCTAGCCCCACATTGGACTCTCAGTTTGGCAGGAAGCCTGATTCTCCCACTCCAACTCCCCCTGCTTGTGTTCCTTCTCTCGCTGTCTCTCTCTGTCAAATAAATAAATAAATGAAATCTTTTAAATAATTAAATAAAACTTACTGACTTCAATAAAATTGAATGATTAAATTGTTTTCAATTACCTCAAATAAATTGACGCTAAAATAAACATCTTCCTGCAGATAATTTCCCCATATTTTCTATTTATTCCTCAACAAGGGTACTCACAGAGAGATTAATGGATAAAGTGTTTGAATGTTTTTGTTCTTGACCCCCACTGTGAATGAGAACCCTAGTTTTACTGTGTCCTTAACAGTTCAGAGTATATACTATTACATATTTGTTCCTGATTTGAGGTATAATTTGTGCATTTTGATTTTTATTTCTTGGACTATTAGTGAAATTGCATACTTCCCAACTGATGTATTAACTAGATGTCTGAAATACTTGATCGGGCCCTCTGCCTATTTATTCATGAGATCTGTGTATCTCAGCCTCAGCGCCAGCATCAATTTCTCAGCAAAGAAGCCCTGTTACTAGTCTAGCTGGTCAATCTCTCCTCAACACTCTCTTTGATTACATTGTTTTATTTCTGTCATTCCACTTGTCTATGAAACTACCTTGATCATTTAACAATTTTTATCTGTGTTCCCCTCCCACAACCACAGTTCCCCTTCATGAGAAGACATTAAGGTCCTATCTCCTAGATAGTTAATAGTGCCTGGCAAGTTATAAATATTCAATAACTTTTTATTAAAAGAATAAAACTTGCCATCTATAGGACTTTTTGAGAAATATTTACTTGTAATCAATAAGATTATTTTAATGATGTTATTTCATTTATGCTATACACATGTCTCCAGAAGAATATTCCTAAGTTCTGTTTCCCTGAATTCTTTCTGATACTACTACTCAGTTATTTCAGTTCTGGGGGACTTTATAAAAAGGTAACATACTGCTAAGATCTGAATGTTTGTGTCCTCATAAGTGAGATTAGTGCTTTCTATAAAAGCAATCCCCGCGAGTGTCTTACATGAACTAGGAAGCAGTCTTCACCAGACACTGAATATGCTGGCACTTAGATCTTAGATTTTCCAGCCCTGAGAACTGTGAGAAATAAATTTGTTTATAAAACTATCCCGTTTATAGTATTTCGTTATTTCGTTATAGCGGGCCAAGTGGACTAAAGTCAATGAAGATGGATGAGAGTATTTTTCAATAAGTCAAATAAAGCATTTATAAATATATCTTAAGATTTTGAGTGTGTGTTGGGGTGCCTGGGTAGCTCAGTCTTTAAGTGTCTGCCTTCGGCTCAGGTCATGATCCCAGGGTCCTGGGATCCAGCCCCGCATTGGGCTCCCTGCTCAGTGGGAAGCCTGCTTCTCCCTCTCCCACTCTCCTGGCTTGCATTCCCTCTCTCTCCCAAATAAATAATAAAATATTTAAAAAAAAAAAAAGATTTTGAGTGTATGAATAATCTATGACAACTACTGGCTCATTTTTTGACTAGATGTTTTTTGTTTCTAAAAGCAATTACTATTGATAAAAAGGTTTTTTTTTTCATTTGGATAATAGCAATTGTTCAATTGGGACTAGATCACAGCTTAATTTTAAGTATATCCCTAAATTAAAGTTCTCCAAGGACTAATGTTATTTTGTGAAATTTTTAGGTGCCTTTACATTGATTCATTTGAAATGTGTATTTTTTTTTCCTTACAGGACCCTTTCTCATTGAACCTAAAATATTCCATGTTTATTTGAATAAAATAAATGCAGTGTTTCATGGCTATGATTCAATCTTAGATTTCTACTAAGTATAAAAACATTATATGTAATCAATTTACTATGGGTTATTTATTATGATAAAGTGCTTTGACACCATAGTTATTATATCTCTAAAATACCTTGATATTTTTCAGAGTTATGAAATGAGACCATGTAATGCTCAAAATATACATTTCAATGTCAGTTTGACAAATGACAAATTACAAGATGCCAGTGATTTTCCTTTCTCTCCCTCAATTCTGTGTGTATGCATGTGCACACACACACACACAGAATTACAGTTACCCACATATACAAATTCTATATATTCTTGGACTTAGAAAGCATGTCTGCTGGCTGCCTTAATAAAATGAAATCCACTACCACATAAAGAATGATAGCTAGAGTTTCTGGTTCCAGCTGTTGTCTGCTGAGATTAATTATGCCAACCCCAAATAATATGGGTTTGATTTCCTTCCGAAGGTACAGATATCTTTATAGTAACAGAAGTGGGAATATTCAGGGAAGAATCTTGCCAGGTACTCCAAGCAAAAGATTATTAAGGCCAATTATACAACCAGAATATCTAATTGGCTATATTTATTGCCCTTGTTATTCCTAGACTTTTGGTGAACTCCTATTTAACTGTTCCAGCTACTCAGCCTACATAAAGACTCTTCTACTGTGGTAACAATGGGACTCACCAGCATCCATTCCACTGATTCTCATCATTCAGATGAACAGTCTTAAGTCAGTTTGGGCCAATGGCATATGTGAGCAGAGTTTCACATTATTTCTGGGAAAAAGACACTACTCTTTCCCTTGCTGAACACTAATGAGGAAGCATCTAGATTCATTGGCCACTGGTAGCCACCCCTCAACCAAAATGTGGAGTACCCTCCTAAGAGGAAGCTGACCCTAAGGATGACAGAGTAAAGGAAAAGGATTAACCTGGATATTTGAAATGACATATTTTAACTACTAATCTCCTGAGTGGAGCCTTCCCAATTTCTGGATTCTGTGTTACTTAAGTTCAACCTCAAACATATGAATTATATACACACTGTAGAGGATATAAGGAGCAGCAAAGCAAAGATCTAGTGCTGTCTCCCCTTCATCACCTGAGTCACAACGTAAGCAATGATATCCACAGTGATGTGGACAAATCCTGAAATAATCAAGACAAAACAATTTTTTGCATAATGTAATTTCACTGGATTTTATTTTTTAATCCATAGGTTCAACAACTTTGACTTTTGGTGTATTTGGTATTGAAAGAAAATAATGTTTGACATTTTAAGCACATGTTTAGCTCTGATGGTGCCAGTGGGTTAGAGATCCCCAGAGGCAAAAAGCTACCTTCATTCAAGAGGGCCAGGCTGTTGATTTATTCATTTGCTCCTAGCTAAAATATCAAAGGGTAAGCAAGAGATCAAGATTTTTGATCACACGTGCATGTCTCTGTCTCTGTGTGTCTGTCTTTGTGTTTTACTATCATTGTGCAGATGGAGAGAGAGGATGGGAAACAAGAAGCCAAGCTACTTCTGGTGCTCAAATATTCTTGTTCTTTCTCTTACTTAGGGAAGCATCAATGCTGAGAAACAAATATTCAACTCAGAAACACACTGACCCATCACAAGTAGCTGGAATGAACACAAAGAAAAAAGATTCCAAAACACTTTTTTTGGACCTTGATGCCAAAAAAAAGTTTAGGTAAAGTTCAAATTTATAACCTCACTCAGTAATTCCCTTAAAAAGAAATAGTGTGATGAATATGTACCCTAAAGCAGAATTGATGGTAACAATTTTGAATGCTTCAACTATTTTTATGGTTCCACTTGTAGGAATGTTGATTGCACCTGAAATCAAGCTAAAGAACCAGATTCTAATTGGAAGAATATTTTCAACATAGTTCAACAGGTCTTAGAGGCCCAGGCTAATAACTTGTTTCATACTCTTTATTGGGCTATCTAATAGAGTCTTATTTAAATGCAGAATTTACTGGAAAAATAAAGCCTAATAAATAAAATTCTAAGTAAGAATGCAAAATACTGCTTAAAAGGAATCCTTTTCTTTTGGATCACACCTATTCCTTTTGCTTCACATGTATTCCTTTTGCTTCTTTTGAAGGAGCTTTACTCATGTATGCCAGTCCAGATAGCCAAGAGAAAGCAAGAACAATACTGGTGTCTAGATCAGCCAAAGGGGGCATTCATCAAGGTTGACTGAATTTATAACTTAATCCTGATCCCCACTATCAACAGCTGCATCTTCAGCTTGCTCCTGCTGTCAATGCTTTTTTTTTTTTTTAAACTATGTATGTTAGGGAGAACATTATCTGCAGCTAGTTTTAGAGACTATAATATGAAATTTTATGTTTTTCTATCAAGTTATTAGCAAAAAAAAAAAAAAAAAGAATAACCAAATAATATACACAAACACATTGACCAAAATGTGAAAGGAGGTCACAAAACCCCAAAGAAATACCTGCAAAAATCAATTCTATTTGGCAAAGCCAGAAAGGAAAGACGGAGAGAAGGAAAAAAGAGATAAAGAAAAAAAGAAAGAGAGAGAGAGGAAAAAAAGAGAGAAAGAAAGAAAAAAGAGAGAGAAGAGAGAGAGAGAAAGGAAAGAAATGCTGCTGTTCTGAGAAGTCATTGGCTTCCCTCTAATCCTCAAGATTTTGTTAAAATAAACTCACACCATAGTAAACAGCAAGACACCCCTAAATGCAATTTTAAGAGTCTGATATTATCTTAGCTCACACATTTATAGTTCTTTGTCTACCTACTATTACAAAGTTTCCTAATTGGTCTAACTGCCTCCCATCTCCCATTTTCCAAGTCCATGGACTATAATGCTCAGAAAATCGATCTAAAATGCTTACTACTCACTTACTTTAAAAACTGAAGTGACTTACCACTGCCAAAACAAACCCAAGTCCTTTACAAGCAGCAACGTGTTCTTTAGTATCTTCCCTTCCCTAAAATTCCTACCACTCCTTCATTGTACTTAATATTTTGTAAATTCCCAACCAACTGCAGATCTCCACATGTTTGATCATCTTTTATGCTTAACATTGCTGGCCATGCCCACCCAATTCTTGGGGCTAAGTCTTCCTGGACAACTACTCTTGGCTACTTCTATAGATGCTTCAAAACCCATAAATGTGTCATTATTTCTCTGATATGCTCCCTAGCAAATCCTGGAAGATTTAAGCATCTCTCTGATTGAAAATCAAAAAAACTAATATTTATGAACTTTATAACCTATAAAACTTACTATATGTGCTAAACACTAAGTCACATGTAGCATTTACATGTTAAACATGAAAGTCAGGGGCACGTGGGTGGCTCAGTGGGTTAAGCCTCTGCCTTTGGCTCAGGTCATGATCTCAGGGTCCTGGATCAAACCCCGAATTGGGATCTCTGCTCTGTGGGGAGTGGGCTTCCCCCTCTCTTTCTGCCTACCTCTCTGCCTACTGGTGATCTCTGTCAAATAAATAAATAAAAACCTTTTAAAAATTAAAAAAAAACAAACATAGAAGTCATACATCAGTGTAAAAAAATCTATTATCATTAGGCTATCATTAGAGTTAATTATATAACACCATCAAGATGTCCAAAATAAAGCTATTCATTTTTATGGTGTTTACTATATCTTGCCCAATTCATCACAATATAAAGATGCTTGCTTGAATTGTAACACATTGCATAGTATGAAAAACCTATCAATAATTTATATCAGAATAACAATATTAGATTCTTGAGAAGATCTTCAAGATCATCTCCTATGATCCCTTCTTTCACTGAGGTCCAAAAGGTGATACAAAGTACCAAAGATGGGTTGGTTAATAAAAAAAGTCAGCAATAGATTATAT
Source organism: Taxidea taxus jeffersonii (assembly GCA_003697995.1). Lineage (NCBI taxonomy): Eukaryota > Metazoa > Chordata > Mammalia > Carnivora > Mustelidae > Taxidea > Taxidea taxus. Next base: position 12,477 of record RCUC01121802.1, on the reverse strand, counting down.
AGATTTATTTGACAAATCCTATTATGTCTCACTCATTTGAGCTCTTCAACATATAAACCTTCTCCAAATGTCTTTTTAGACAATATTATCTATCTCCTTTTTCCTAAACTTTTCTCAAATCCTCCTTTGCATTGTTTCAGTGAGGAAAGTCTAGCTTACTATTTTGTCTTAAGTGAATGCAATATACTGATTACAAGTGTTTCAGTATAGGTAAGAATGTATAAAGACTTTCTACGGTATATTCTCTATATTATTGATGAAGTATTGACTATCTTCACAAGATTTTGGCAACTTCATAGTTTTCTTAAACTCAAGACTCATCTGTTACAAAGAACTAGGATCATACGTAAGAGTTCTGAGAAATGAATGCACCGAGTTTTTCTGTTTCTGGCAGTGTGCATGTAACGGGTAGGTTTGTGTGTATGTTCAATCTTTGAGTTAGAAGTATTTACGATTCACAATTTTTAAGATGCAGAACAAGATACTTCTTCTGACCTCCAGTCTACTCAGCTCCCATTCTCAGAAGGAACTACAAACTTAGGTTTCAACTAGGGATATTCTTCCAAAGATCTTGTGAATATTTATGCATGCATACAATAAACACATATTTTCATTACCAATGTTAATATACTACAGTGCCATTCTTCACTTTGCTATTTTTACTTAATATATCTTGGTGGTGTTTCCATAATAGTACATAAAGAGTCATTTTATTCATTTTTTACTGCTGCATGGTACTCCAAACAATATGGCAATACCAGAACTTATTTAAAGCAGTCCATAACTTATAAACAATTGGGTTTATAATCTTTCATTATCCCAGTGAATAGACTTGTTTACTTTCATACCATGTATATATGAGTATATCTACAAGATAAATTTTCAGACACTGAATAACTAATTTAAAGGATATAAGCAGTAGTAATTTTCATAATGCCAAACTTTCTTCTGTGGGAGTTACACAGTCTTATATCACCATACAGGTGAAAATGCTTGGATCCTGATATGCTCTTAAGACATCTTGTTATCAGAGATTGGGGAAGATGGCGGAGAAGTAGCAGGCTGAGACGACATCAGCCAGCAGGAGATCAGCTAGATAGCCTATCAAACCATTCTGAACACCTACGAATCCAACAGGAGATTGAAGAGAAGAAAAAACAACAATTCTAGAAACAGAAAATCGACCACTTTCTAAAAGGTAGGACCACCGGAGAAGTGAATCCAACACAATGGGAAGATAGACCCCAGGGGGAGGGGCCGGCTCCCGGCAAGCGGCGGAGCACAAAATCAGGACTTTTAAAAGTCTGCTCCAGGGAGGGACATCACTCCAGAGGCTAAACTGGAGTGAAGACCTCGAGGGGACAGCGTGGACTCAGGTCCCGCGGGGTCACAGAAGGATCGGGGGTATCTGAGTGTCGCAGAGCTCACAGGTATTAGAGCAGGGAAGTCGGCTGCGGAGACAGAGCCGAGGTTTCCTAGTGGTCTGTGACACGGACCGGTGCTCTGTGACATGGGCCGGTGCTCTGTGCGAGGGGTCCCCACAAGATCCGGGGAGACTCAGACTCGGGAGAGCTCAGGGATCTACGGGGTTCGGAGACTCCAGGTGGGACTCTGCCAGAGACAGAGGCACTTGGTCACAGGCTGGGTGAGCTCGGAGCGCTCCCAGAAGCCAGTGAGACGGGACTGATTACGCACGATTTTCTCCAAGCGCGGCCAGAGGCTGGGGAGACGGGAGTGATTAAACGCTTTTCTCTGAAGGCGCACTGAAGACTGGGGCCCTGAGCTCTTGGCTCCTCCGAACTGGAGATTGGGAGCCCACAATTTTCATTCCCATCCTCCGGAACTCTACAGAAAGCATTCAGGGAACAAAAGCTCCCGAAAGCGAACCTGAGAGGATTACTTAGCCTGGCCCCTGGTAAGGGCGGTGCAATTCCGCCTGGGGCAGAGACACTTGAGAATCAATACAACAGGCCCCTCCCCCAAAAGATCCACAAGAAACCCAACCAAGCCAAAGTTCACTTACCAAGGAGAACAGCGGATTCTTATCTGGACAAAATGACAAGGCGGAAAAACTCACCACAAAAAAAAGAACAGGAGACAGGCCCAAAGGCTAGGGACCTAATCAATACAGACATTGGTAATATGTCAGATCTGGAATTCAGGATGATGATTCTCAAGGTTCTAGCCGGGCTCGAAAAAGGCATGGAAGATATTAGAGAAACCCTGTCAGGAGAAATAAAAACCCTTTCTGGAGAAATAAAAGAACTAAAATCTAATCAAGTTGAAATAAAAAGAGCTATTAATGAGGTGCAATAAAAAATGGAGGCTCTTACTGCTAGGATAAATGAGGCAGAAGAAAGAAGTAGTGATATAGAAGACCAAATGACAGAGAATAAAGAAGCTGAGCAAAAGAGAGACAAACAACTAATGGACCATGAGGGGAGAATTAGAGAGATAAGTGAAACCATAAGACGAAACAACATTAGAATAATTAGGATTCCAGAAGAAGAAGAAAGAGAAATAGGAGCAGAAGCTATACCAGAGAGGATTATTGTAGAGAATTTCCCTAATATAGCAAGGGGAACAAGCATCAAAATCCAGGAGGTGCAGAGAACACCCCTCAAAATCAATAGGAATCGGTCCACACCCCGCCATCTAATAGTAAAATTTACAAGTCTTAGCGACAAAGAGAAAATCCTGAAAGCAGCACGGGACAAGAAGTCTGTAACATACAATGGTAAAAATATTAGATTGGCAGCAGACTTATCCACAGAGACCTGGCCGGCCAGAAAGAACTGCCATGATATATTCAGAGCACTAAATGAGAAAAACATGCAGCCAAGAATACTTTATCCAGCTAGGTTATCATTGAAAATAGAAGGAGAGATAAAAAGCTTCCAGGACAAACAAAAACTGAAAGAATTTGTAAACACCAAACCAGCTCTACAGGAAATATTGAAAGGGGTCCTCTAAGCAAAGAGAGACCCTAAAAGTATTATCAGAAAGGAACAGAGACAATATACAGTAGCAGTCACCTTACAGGAAATACAAGGGCACTAAATTCATATCTCTCAATAGTTACCCTCAACGTAAATGGGCTAAATGCCCCAATCAAAAGACACAGGGTTTCAGAATGGATAAAAAAACAAAACCCATCCATATGATGCCTACAAGAAACTCATTTTAGACCTGAAGACACCTCCAGATTGAAAGTGAGGGGGTGGAAAACAATTTACCATGCTAATGGACATCAGAAGAAAGCTGGGGTGGCAATCCTTATATCAGATCAATTAGATTTTAAGCCAACGACTATAATAAGAGATGAGGAAGGACACTATATCACACTCAAAGGGTCTGTCCCACAAGAAGATCTAACAATTTTAAATATCTATGCCCCTAACATGGGAGCAGCAAACTATATAAACCAATTAATAACAAAATCAAAGAAACACATTGACAAGAATACAATAATAGTTGGAGACTTTAACACACCCCTCACTGAAATGGACAGACCATCTAAGCAAAAGATCAACAAGGAAATAAAGGTCTTAAATGACACGCTGGAGCAGATGGACATCACAGATATATTCAGAACATTCCATCTCAAAGCAACAGAATACACTCTAGTGCCCATGGAACATTCTCCAGAATAGATCACATCCTGGGTCATAAATCAGGTCTCAACCGGTATCAAAAGTTTGGGATCATTCCCTGCATATTTTCAGACCACAATGCTCTGAAGCTAGAACTCAATCACAAGAGGAAATTTGGAACGAGCACAAATACATGGAGACTCAACAGCATCCTTCCAAAGAATGAATGGGTCAACCAGGAAATTAAAGAAGAATTGAAAAAAATCATGGAAACAAATGATAATGAAAACACAACGGTCCAAAATCTGTGGGACACAGCAAAGGCAGTCCTGAGAGGAAAATATATAGCGATACAAGCCTATCTCAAGAAACAGGAAAGGTCTCAAATACACAACCTAACCCTACACCTCAAGGAACTCGAGAGAGAACAACAAAGAAAGCCTAAACCCAGCAGGAGAAGAGAAATAATAAAGATCAAAGCAGAAATCAATGAAATAGAAACCAAAAAAACAATAGAACAAATCAATGAAACTAGGAGCTGGTTCTTTGAAAGAATTAATAAGATTGATAAACCCCTGGCCAGACTTATCCAAAAGAAAAGGGAAAGGACCCAAATGAATAAAATCATGAATGAAAGAGGAGAGATCACAACCAACACCAAAGAAATACAAACAATCATAAGAACATATTATGAGCAACTCTATGCCAACAAATTTGACAATCTGGAAGAAATGGATGCTTTCCTAGAGACATATACACTGCCAAAACTGAACCAGGAAGAAATAGAAAACCTGAATAGGCCCATAACCAGTAAGGAGATTGAGACAGTCATCAAAAATCTCCAAACAAACAAAAGCCCAGGGCCAGATGGCTTCCCAGGGGAATTCTACCAAACATTTAAAGAAGAATTAATTCCTATTCTCCTGAAACTGTTCCAAAATATAGAAATGGAAGGAAAACTTCCAAACTCATTTTATGAGGCCAGCATCACCTTGATCCCCAAACCAGACAAGGATCCCATCAAAAAAGAGAATTACAGACCAATATCCTTGATGAACACAGATGCGAAAATTCTCACCAAAATACTAGCCAATAGGATCCAACAGTACATTAAAAGGATTATTCACCACGACCAAGTGGGATTTATTCCAGGGCAGCAGGGTTGGTTCAACATCCGCAAATCAATCAATGTGATACAGTACATTAACAAAAGAAAGAACAAGAACCATACGATACTCTCAATAGATGCTGAAAAAGCATTTGACAAAGTGCAACATCCCTTCCTAATCAAAACTCTTCAAAGTATAGGGATAGAAGGCACATACCTCAATATTATCAAAGCCATCTATGAAAAACCCACCGCAAATATCATTGTCAATGGAGAAAAACTGAGAGCTTTTCTGCTAAGGTCAGGAACCCAGCAGAGATGTCCGTTATCACCACTGCTATTCAACATAGTACTAGAAGTCCTAGCCTCAGCAATCAGACAACAAAAAGAAATTAAAGGCATCCAAATCGGCAAAGAAGAAGTCAAACTATCGCTCTTTTGCAGATTTGATATACTATATGTGGAAAACCCAAAAGGCTCCACTCCAAAACTGCTAGAGCTTGTACAGGAATTCAGTAAAGTGTCAGGATATAAAATCAATGCACAGAAATCAGTTGCATTTCTTTACACAAACAACAAGACAGAAGAAAGAGAAATTAAGGAGTCAATCCCATTTGCCATTACACCCAAAACCATAAGATACCTAGGAATAAATTTAACCAAAGAGGCAAAGAATCTATACTCAGAGAACTATAAAGTACTCGTGAAAGAGATTGAGGAAGACACAAAGAAATGGAAAAATGTTCCATGCTCATGGATTGGAAGAATAAATATTGTGAAAATGTCTATGCTACCTAAAGCTCTCTACACATTTAATGCAATGCCTATCAAAATCCCATCCAATTTTTTCAAAGAAATGGAACAAATAATCCTAAAATTTATATGGAACCAGAAAAGACCTCGAATAGCCAAAGGAATATTGAAAAAGAAAGCCAAAGTTGGTGGCAACACAATTCCAGACTTCACGCTCTACTACAAAGCTGTCATCATCAAGACAGTATGGTACTGGCATAAAAATAGACACATAGATCAATGGAACAGAATAGAGAGCCCAGAAATAGACCCTCAACTCTATGGTCAACTAATCTTCGACAAAGCAGGAAAGAATATCCAATGGAAAAAAGACAGCCTCTTCAATAAATGGTGTTGGGAAAATTGGACAGCCACATGCAGAAAAATGAAATTGGACCATTTCCTTCCACCACACATGAAAATAGACTCAAAATGGATGAAGGACCTCAACGTGAGAAAGGAATCCTTCAAAATCCTTGAGGAGAACACAGGCAGCAACCTCTTAGACCTCAGCAGCAGCAACTTCTTCCTAGGAACAATGCCAAGGCAAGGGAAGCAAGGGAAAAAATGAACTATTGGGACTTCATCAAGATCAAAAGCTTTTGCACAGCAAAGGAAACAGTCAACAAAACCAAAAGACAACTGACAGAATGGGAGAAGATATTTGCAAACGACATATCAGATAAAGGGCTAGTATCCAAAATCTATAAAGAGCCTAGCAAACTCAACACCCAAAGAACAAATAATCCAATCAAGAAATGGGCAGAGGACATGAACAGACATTACTGCAAAGAAGACAATCAGATGGCCAACAGACACATGAAAAAGTGCTCCACATCACTGGGCATCAGGGAAATACAAATCAAAACCACAATGGGATACCACCTCACACCAGTCAGAATGGTTAAAATGAACAAGTCAGGAAATGACAGATGCTGGCGAGGATGTGGAGAAAGGGGAACCCTCCTACACTGTTGGTGGGAATGCAAGCTGGTGCAACCACTCTGGAAAACAGCATGGAGGTTCCTCAAAAAATTGAAAATAGAGCTACCTTATGACCCAGCAATTGCACTACTGAGTATTTACCCTAACGATACCAATGTAGTGATCCAAAGGGACATGTGTACCTGAATGTTTATAGCAGCAATGTCCACAATAGCCAAGTTATGGAAAGAACCTAGATGTCCCTCAACAGTTGAATGGATAAAGAAGATGTGGTAAATATATACAATGGAATACTATGCAGCCATCAGAAGAAATGAAATCTTACCATTTGCAATTACATGGATGGAACTAGAAGGTATTATGCTTAGCGAAATAAGTCAATCGGAGAAAGACAACTATGACATGATCTCCCTGATATGAGGAAGTGGAGATGCAGCTTCGGAGGGTGGGGGTTAAGGTGGTAGGAAAAGAAAAAATGAAACAAGATGGGATCGGGAGGGAGACAAACCAAAAGAGACTCTTAATGTCATAAAACAAACTGAGGTGGGTGTGGGGAGAGGGGTTGGGAGAGGGTGGTGGGGTTACATTATATGTTTAAATAAAAAAGCTTAAGGAAAAAAAAAGAAAATAGTATCTTTAGTCTGTGTACTCTAACATAAAAGGAGTTATAGACCATTTAAAAATAACATGTTAATTAATCCAATATATAACTGAATACACAGTGTGCCAAGAGCTATAGATACTTCTTTCTATGATGGAGGTTTAGGACATTGCATGCTTCTTCTAAAAGCGTGGGCTGAGATGACTCTCCTATACCAGTAATATAACTAATACAGGGGAAGTAAGCCTGCCATTGCTCTCGACCTAGCCTGCTTGCCCAGAATAAACATCATCAGGAATAAATATATTTGTTCACTTGCCTGGCTATTGTATCTATTTTTCAAGTGATTTCCAAATTCAGATGGGAATAAGGGAGGTCACATACTTACCTTCCTAAACCTATGCAGCTGACAAGTGAGAAAGGGTATTCCAGACACAGGTATTAAATGGCTTGGCATATTTGGGTGTTTTGCCAGATGTTGACCTGTACATTCTTTAATATGACGACAGGTTGGAGGTCTGACTGAGATGAAATTTATATTTTTAATCTCACTCTTGTATTTCATGATAGGTATTTTATAAACTCAGCGTGTAGGAAGTCCACTGGTAGGCGCTTTTAGAAGATAATAGAACAGAAATTTATGAAGAATAAGTGGGAGATAGTATTAAATGTAGCAGAGGGGTCAAATAAGAAAGAGAGTCAATGAGTTTGTTGGTACTTACAGTAGGGAGATGTCTGTTGTATTCTTAAACAGGGTTTTAGGGATAGAAGCCTAATTCTGATAGTTTGAATAAAGGAGAGGCAAAAAAGAGCAGATGGAGGGTCAATGTCTCTCAGGAGGAGATTTGGAGATGATTCTAATATATAAAGAAAGCCAGTAGAAATCTTGAAAAGATTAGGAAAGGAAAAAGGAAGAACAGAAAGATCAGCTGAGGAAGGCTGGGAAGGACCTTTTACCCCATGGTCTAGAGAGAAGATGGAGATGGTGTGGATACATGTCTGTATTCATTACTCAGTAGTCCTTAACTTGTTAGATTCTTTTCCACCACTGATTACCAACTGAAAACATTACATGCTTTTAGATTTTGGGAAGGAATTTGAATCCCTGCTTGAAGAATATATACTAAGGAGTGTTCCTCACAATTGAAATCCATGTTGTAAATCTGTACTTGTCACTGACCAGGATTTTAAAAATGATTTTTTTTTTCTGTATGCTTTCTTGTCTCTTATTATAATGGTTTTGGGTAGCGGTTCTAAAAGTGAACGTGAAAAGGAAGGCAAACAGAGAGAGGGATCATCAGTGTGTGATTCCAGTGGCTTCCACAGTGGAGAACTATGGATATAGAGCCTTCCAAAAATAAGATTTTCTTTATTCTCCAGTGTAGGTCAAATTTTGTTGTATTCCCAATCCAAAGCACTGTTAAGCACCATTTGGATATCCTGCATGATGCTTTCGACTCTGTGGAAGTGAAATTCCACAGGAAGGTTCTTACACAGTTCATTTGATTTTATGGGTAAATAAAATGATTTCCTATGGTCTTCTGCAGAGCCTTGAGGCAACAGCTTTTGGGAATGCCATATTGGAACCACTTTTTTAGAACTTCTGAATTGGTGGGGCTTGGGTGACATCATGAAGCTCAAGGAGTCTGGTTTCATGTGATATGAAATCATTATCTTCTTGCCTCAGTTGGAGCCTAAGTGGCAGGGTATTATTATCTCATGGAAACATAGAAAGCAAGTTGTTACAATCTCCCAACAATGAGACTCCAATCAAAGGATTTTTTTAGGGGTTTCATTTTCTCTTAACTGTGTATATTTTATCTTTGAAGAAAGGAGCACATATGGTTATGCAGCTTAAGCACAATGGAAAATAGTTCAGACTGTGAATTCCATCTGCTTCCCAGAAAGGTTCCTAGTGGTAGTGAAGAGGTCCAAGGCACTTTGATTATCACCTGGTTTTAGATGTGTTCATAGAGCTTGACTGAACAATTCTTCTGCTGCTTCCACTTAGCATACCATCTCTTGGTCATAACCTTTCAGCTTGCCCTTATGTATGTCACATACATACACATATAACAAGAAAACACTGTCCATGCCAGCTGGCATGAGTCCAAGAGGAGGGGCTCTCTAACTGGTATCCTTTCCTGAACAGTTACTATTTTGTCATTTGTCTTTACTCCCATGCTTTGTTTCTGTCGAAGTTTTTTGGCCAATATACTGCTTATTCTTGTAGTAGATATGTTTCTTCAACTGAAAATCAGTATGGCTGAGTCCCCTATTGTGCGAAACGTTCTTCCCTCTGACTGCCTTTTTCTTCTATGATCTCCATTCAAGCTGCCAGCCTCTAAAAGGCAAAAATCAATGGCAGGTAGATAAATTACACCTGATCTACTTTTTATTGGGGTCTTTATCTAGTCATGTTATTGCATGATTGCTATTATGTGTAGGCTTCACAACCTTAAGAATTTTAGCAACTTGATTTCTTCTATGATCTTCTTAAAAAAAAAAAGATCTGATTATAAGTGGTCTCTAGAGAATTTTAGCTCTTTGCTTCTCTTCAGTGATGGAAGTATGGGATTATACCATATTTAAGCCAATGAGACTTTCTTTAAAAAACCTGGCATGTATGAGGACCCTATTTAAAATGAATGAAAATAAAGTCTATAAAATTAAATCTCACAGTAATATGTTTTCTTGAATTTTAAAAACTTAAGAGCTTATTATGTGCCAGATATTTTACTTATTGCCAAATGAAGATATTCAAATATCAAATACTGATAGTACATTGTTAATTAAGAAAACAGTATCTGATATTTCCCAGCTGAATAACCTTTTTTTAAAGGAAGAATACCAGACAAGATAAAGCCATGCTTCATTACTTCTATACCCACACACAAGCAAACTCATTTACATTTGAGCTCTCTTAAAACCTCACAAAACTAAATATTTTCTGTGTTTTAGTAGTGCTCTGCTGTCAGTCACAGACTTATTCTCTGGAGAGTGTTTTTCTCTACCTCCTGCAGATGTTCTTTTCTTGTATGGAAACCTTAAAGTGCAAGCTTCAGATGGTCCTGGTAAAAATACTTTTACTCTTTTAAAAATCAATGTACAGATTCCAGCTGCATTTGAGTCCATCAGAGAATCAGCAACACAAAGGTACCAATTTACTTGTTTAATCTGAAATGCTGCAGGATGAAAAAAATCACCTTTCTAGTTCCTCTGATTCTATTGCCGTGAAGTAGCCATCAGAAGAAGAAAGCTACTTGTGTTCACTTAAACTGTTGTTCAATAATATATAAATGTGTATTTCTGCTAGAAATAAATTTCCAAAGTGATCTCTGTAGTAAAAAATTAGTTATAGAAATTCTGCTTTGTTATTCTTTCTCTTTAGTTAAGAGAAGAAATGCTTAATGATTTCAAATGGCAGCAGACCATGAGTCCTTGGATAATATGCTACTATACACATTTTCTTCAACAGAGCTTACTTTAGCAGTACCATATTAACTTCTAAAATTTCTGTTTTCTCCCTTTTTATTTATGATGGTAGACTGATCTTTGCTAATTGCACATCTCTATCCCAGGTTGCCAGATCATGTTGCCTGAATCTTGAAATGATTCAAAGGGGTAAAAAAAACTACAAAAGCCTTTCCAGCTCTATGATTTTGGGTTTGTGAGTTCTGTATTGAAAGAGTCTAAAAACAGGAAGCATTTAACATTCCCTTGCTTGCTATCAAAATAGCTAGCTTGCACAGCTTAAACGTTGTATTTTTACCCTTATTTTTTGCAGGGAATGAAAATGTCTTCTTCTAATCAAGAAGAGCCTTTCATTGTTACTCCGTTAACCTTTCAGCAATTATTTTAGTTGTAGTTGCTTAAACACTGAATTTTTTTGTTGGTTTTGTTTCAGCATAAGTCCTCTGCTTTCCAAAAGACTTATTTCTCCAAGATTAGTTTTATAATTCACTAATATGGTGGTTTTGGCAGTTACAGGTTATGGACAGTCAGAGATGATAATTGGACAGTTTACCTTTTTTTTAAGTTTGGGTTTATGTAAATATTTAGACCATGCCTCTGAGAATAAAACAAAATTTAAGTGACAATACTAACACAAAACTGATGTTGTAGAATGTTTTTGGTTTCCCTTGTTGATTTCCTTTTTTTCTTTTTTTAATGGCTATAAAGTACACTAGTGCTCCCTAAAGTGGATGTAGACCTGGATATGGCTGCTTAGATCTAATGGACAGTGCACCCACATAAACAGCATTTTCCCTGCATTTCTATTAAATAGTCTCTTGTTGATTTCCTAGCATGAGAAAAGACAAATCCTTGCAAGTAACATTAGTCCACAGATTGGCAAATATTGGAAGTAACACCTATTTCCATTCTTAAATCTCCCACAAGAACAGTCATAGCAGTGTGAAAGAGTAGTCATATTGGGATGGGCCAGTGGCCATCTGGGGAAAAAAAAATTGTCCCATACCTTACATCAGATTAATTTTAAATGGAACAGGTATTTACTTTAAAATATGACACCATAGAAATACCAGAAGAAACCATGGAGTAAGTGTATTTGACTCAGGAAAAGCTTCTTTAAAAATACAAAATTCGGGGCACCTGGGTGGCTCAGTGGGTTAAAGTCTCTGCCTTCAGCTCAGGTCATGATCCCAGGGTCCTGGGATCGAGCCCCGCATTGGGCTCTCTGCTCAGTGGGGAGTCTGCTTCCCTTCCTCTCTCTCTGCCTGCCTCTCTGCCTACTTGTAATCTCTCTCTCTCTGTCAAATAAATAAATAAAATCCTTAAAAAAATACAAAATTCAGAAAACAAAAAAATACTGATAAATTCTATCATATACAAGTAAAAAATTTTTGTCTGGTGGAAACTGAAAATTCAAAATACATATAACAAAAATAAGTCATTTGTAAGTCATACTGCAGAAATAGTATTAATTTCCTTAATATCAACAACTCAGCAGAAATAAAAATAAGAAAACAGCTACCCAGCTAGCCATTGCAAAATGGGCAAAGGGTATGTATGCACTGATAGTTCCTAGAAAAAAATTTCTTAAAAAGCTGAAATTATTCAACTTTATTCCTGATAAAGATAAAGGCCACCTAAGAAGACTAAATTAACATATGTTCATGTATAAAATAGGCAAAATCATATAAATTTGATAACAAGATGTCTTTTTTTAAATTTAAGCTTTTTTTATTTAAACATATGTTTTGTTTGTTTTATGACATTAAGAGTCTCTTTTGGTTTGTCTCCCTCCCGATCCCATCTTGTTTCATTTTTTCTTTTCCTACCACCTTAACCCCCACCCCCATTGCATTTCCACTTCCTCATATCAGGGAGATCATGTGATAGTTGTCTTTCTCCGATTGACTTATTTTTCTAAGCATAATACGCTCTAGCTCCATCCATGTCATCGCAAATGGTAA